>JAODOY010028840.1:0-22783 GCA_025399855.1 Forbesichthys papilliferus | reverse complement strand
AGTTGAAAATGTGTTATTTTCATGTTATGAATATATTTTAATGCCTTTTCCCATAACCTTTGTGATTTTAAAATATCAAAATTAATATCGATATTGCAATTTTCATGATCACTATTGCAATATCACATTTGATCAATATCGTGCACCCCTACTTCAAACCTCTCTCAAACCTTTAAAGGTCTTCTGTTTTAAATATTTGCACCGCTAGATTCCCACTCAAAATATGAGTTCGGTGGTAGTCCGATTTCTGATTTTCCTTTCTGATGGCCGATATGGAAAACCGTTGTCTGTTGTCAA
Source organism: Forbesichthys papilliferus (assembly GCA_025399855.1). Taxonomy (NCBI): domain Eukaryota; kingdom Metazoa; phylum Chordata; class Actinopteri; order Percopsiformes; family Amblyopsidae; genus Forbesichthys; species Forbesichthys papilliferus. The sequence continues at coordinate 22,486 of JAODOY010028840.1, read as the reverse complement.
CTAAATGGCTGTAAATTCATCTTTAATTTGGACTTCCTTGATTTTGTGCGTGTATCTGGATTTAAATGTAATCTTAAATTCATGAATAATATTTTATAAAATGTATCAAATCTATATCGGCCGAAAAAAGACTATTATGGTGTGACATCATCTCTGCATTAACAACCATATATTACCTACAGTATCCTGCTACGCTCGCTGTGTAAAATAATACAATGCAAAATAACACCAAATGAACCAGAATGTCATGGCTGAAGGGAGAAATGTCAAATTGAATATGGAGCCTAGCATGTTTTGCTTTGATACTTGGTGACCTTTGTGTGTACATTAAAACCCTTACACACACACACACAGATGGTCCTTGTGCATAATATTAATGCAGTGGCTCTCACATTTCTGTTTAACAAACCACAAACAGACTAAATAAGTCACAGTCATTAAGGGTTTGTGCTGAAAAACAACATAAAACACCAATAACATGGATTTATTTATGGAGCTATTTGTTTGTTTATGTTAATCTGGTGAGGGGGAGATTCTGGGGATCTTACCTATTTCCCCTCTAAAGTGAAATGACAGTTTCCATATTTTACCATGGGTCCCACAACCTCCTAGCTTGGCTCTGCCCGACGTTTTACCTCAGATAAAATAATTTAGGGGAGATTACAGTCTGGGAACCGTTTCCCACCCACCCTGCTAGCAGACCAATCTGGGTTACGTTGAAGTCGAGCATGTTTTTAAAGGGTGGTAGAGCTAGATGAGGCGATCAAAGCAGTTGTAGCAACATAAATTGGTTAAAGACTGTCCAATAGCAGGTATACGCCCAATAGGAGGCAATTACACTTTCCAATGGAGCGTGGCCAGGCCATATTCATAAGGTGAATATGGCCACACCAGGCTAACAATCTCCATGTCAACACTACATTGACAGACATAACGAGTGACTGCATCGTGTGTGTGTGTGTGTGTGTGTGTGTGTGTGCGTGTGCGTGCGTGTGTGTGTGTGCGTGTGCGTGTATGCGTGCACGTCCAGTGCGTACCAGGTGGTGGTGGAGGAGGAGCGCCCCCGCAGGGCCCGGGGAACAGCAGAGATCCTGCGCTGCTACCCGGTGCCCATACACTTCCAGAACGCCACGCTGCTCAACTCCCAGTACTACTTCACAGCCCAGTTCCCCGCCATGGGCCTCCACTCCCCACAGCCCTTCACCGTGGGCGATAACAAGACATACAACGGCTACTGGAATGCTCCACTGCTGCCCCAGAAGAGCTACAGCATCTATTACCAGGCTGTCAGCACAGCCAATGGGGTGAGGGCCTACAGCTCTATACAATACAGTAGGAGAGGTGTCTCTTATTATGCCTCTTGTTTACAAAGGCTCCACAGAGCCTCTATTAAAGGTGAACTCCTCAATCGCGGTAATACCCTAAATAACCCTATAACTCCCTAACTCACTGTTTATATTTTAACTAGGGTGTGTGTGTGTGTGTGTGTGTGTGTGTGTGTGTGTGTGTGTGTGTGTGTGTGAGCAGTTCTAGAGTGAACCAGAAGTGAACCTGGCTAATGAAGCTCTGTAAACACTACATGTATGTGAACTATTAATACCGTGGAGAGGTTTAGTATTATGACACTGGGAAATAGCACATGCTATGGAGCTTAAAGGCTCCAGAGAATCAGAGAAGCAAACAGATCTTTGTGGTAGAGCGGGGGTGATAGGTGATCCAGAAGGCGCTGGTTCGCACCCCGCTAACTCCTCACCAAGTGTGGAGGTGTCCCTGAGCAAGACACCTAACCCTAACTGCTCCCGGTGGTCAGGTGTCTCATTGCATGGCTGATGGTGTGTGAATGGGTAAATGTGTGGCAAATAATGTAAAGCGCTTTGGATGAAAGCGCTATATAAATGCAGTCCATTTATTGGTATGTACAGTACAGGCATTAATTAGTCTATACAGTTGTGTAGATGGACATTCAATGAATTGCTTTTATTGTATTTAGTAGAGGGGCATGGTAGGAATAAGTACAGGTTTGAAGAAGAAGAAAAAGATATAATGCAAAGTAGAAGTGTTTCGTGTTCTGTCTAATGATAAGGTTAAAGCAGGCTTCACTTTGTCTTTTTAGTTGTTTTTGAGAGCTTACTTGCCTCTCCCTGTGAAGAATGAGCACAGTCACTGTTAAGTGCACATCAAAGTGTGCGTTTGGCTTCATAGTGAAAGACTTGACTGACAGACTGTCTGCCTGGTTAAAGCAACACAGGACTCCACCAAGCAGCCTGCTCACACATCAACGCCTCCAACCGACGTGACACGGCATTACTGTACGCTCCTAATAGGCTGTAGCAAGGAGAGCAGAGCCCCCTGCCCTGACACGCCCTCTCTCCCTTTATTATCTTGGCCCAGTTTGCCTGCCTCATCCAATGGAACCGTATGGCAAATGCCAGATGGAGCTTTAATCAATGCATTTAAGGAGCAAGCTTGTCTCGGCGACAGGGAAGCACTGGCGGAGGCAGTCAGCACAGCAGGACTGGCGATGGCTGAGGCCACAGTCACCCTGTCACCGCTGGGATCGGCCGTCCCACAGAGCCGGCAGGCGGCTCGATAGGGACTTTGAGAGGCTCGTCGATAGTGGTCCTGAATGCAGAGTGGTGGAAAGTGTGGTCCTGAATGCAGCACAGGCATGCTTTTAAGGACACAATGAAAACAACACGTGATTCAGGACTGAATGAATGTCGCCTAATCGACCTATTCTTTGATAACTAAAAACTGAAATTACATTACATCTCTGACAGTATGGGGAGGTGCAGTATATGCCTCCTACAACATCCATAATATAGACAGTGCCGTTGTTTTTATTCATCATTTAGTTCATCGATTTGTTAGGTTTCATTATTTAGAGTTTCAAATGCACTCCTGCTCATTATGATTGCACTGTCAATATCAAGTACCTTGGGCTTTAATTAATGTATAATGATGTACAAGGGCTTTGTTTGCGCCCCCTAAAAAGAAATAATCACTTAAAGACCGAGAGCCCTAGTATCTATTATCTTTTGATTCAGTTCAAAGCCTATGACTGACTCGGGCATTAAAAACAGCCTGCTGACAGCCTGAAAGCCACAATAAGCTACAATGAATAATGCCTTTATGCAGTAGGCCTCGAAATGTTGCTAGTCAGCTCTTATAGAACGGGCGAGTTAAGATCACACAGACACACGTCATTTACTTGACTTTATAAGCAGTCAGAGTGTATAACTTTAGTTATAATAAACTAGTCTTTGTTTATTAGGCTATTGTGAAGGTTGTTTACAGAGACAAATCTCTGTCCCTAGCAGCATTTCTGAGGCCAGTGTGGCTCCATAGTGACGGACCACCTGCCTCTGACTGCAGATGCATCGACATTGGTTGGCAGAGATCACAGATCGGTCCCGTCTTCTGTCACAGTCAAGCCAGCAAGATGATGGGAATAGTGTTAGGCTGTGTTCCCGTGTGTGTCCTATTAGTCACTGGCCCTATGGCTGTCTTCCTTTCTCTCTCCCTCTGCTGTTCCTGTGTTGTTCTGCAGGAAACTAAAATCGACTGTGTTCGAGTTGCTACCAAAGGTAAGTCCTAAACATTCCTGCTACATTATATATATTTATATATACAGTTAATATCTGTTATTTTAAATCATTTTTGTTTGTTTATTTTGTTTTGTTTTTAAGCTAATTTTGAGTTAGTGTTGCACTTGCCCTAACATGATTGGCTATCTGACTTAGAATGGGAGGACAGGTCAGATATGATTGGTTACTGTCAAAAAATAAGGGTACGGTCGCTCAAAATGAATAGCAGCCAATATCTTCCTCCCTTACACTTCCATTCTATGTGAGAAAAGGGGTGAATTAAAGCGTCCTGTGTCGAAGCAAAATTGCATCTTCCCTTCGTCTAGAGTTCAACACAAGTGATGTTTGACCGCTACATTTGCAGCCTCAACCAACAGCAAGGATGTGTGTATGGTTGATTTCTCAGGGCTGAAATTGGCTGTAGTTTTCTTAGTGAGGCAGGATGAAATGGAGGAGACTTTGGTCTAACCTAGAAATACGACTAACCAGCCGGTTTTAATGATAAATGCAAACTGCCCCCCTACACATTTTCCCATCGCAAAACAACAACCGCTCTTATGTGTGACCAACAATCGCTCACATGGACTACAACCAGGAAATGGAGTTCTGTGTGTGTCACCATACTGTACTGCCCACATTCAGCACGACAACAAGCAATTTCTCATTGGAAGGTGACGGTCCATCGCCTGCCCAGTTTATAATTTGTTCATCTGTGACCGCAGCCTAAGTATTGATTAGACATTATACCGTATGTTGGTTAAATGGACATGTTAGGCATATTGAAGAGAACAGCCTTCCTAAAAACAAGTGATCACACAAGTAGAACAAATTTATGGTAGGGGTCCTTTAAGCTTTAGTATCTCTAATGTTAACATGGCCTACACCTGCTTTGTGAAATATAACAATGAACTTTGTTTGTTCTTTATAATGTCGTTATCTTTTGTTTTATCTAAGAAAAACCAAAAAGAATATTATTTCCGATTCGATTATTCAGATGCAAGACATATTCTGGGGATGAAATCTCAAATATGAATGTCATAAATCGATAGATTATTCATGCACAGTTGTTTTTTAACAGCGAATACAGAGCGTGTGTGCCTGCCGAGGCCCACTGGCACTTAGTTATGCCCGCTCCAGACATTAAGGCTGATGCAGCTTAAGTACTATTGATCTGGGGGGCAGGATTGATAAGGCCATAGGGAACCCTAGTCACACTCTGTTCTGGGCTGTGGGAGGCCCTGTCAGATGCCCTGACAATCTGGAACACTGTGGAGTCACATGGCCCCCAAGTATGGATTTGGAGTCCAGAAAAAAACGTACGTACGGCCCAGTTGGATAAAGTCACTTTAATCACAAGCTGAACAGGATCATTTGCATTGTCTGCTGATGCATCTGCATTCTGCAGCCATACTATTTATTTCTTGCTGTTGTTGTTGTTGGTAGACTGTTGTTGTTGTTTAGTTCACTTTTTTAATTTTCATGTAGCAGTGTCTGTACAGTAAGTCTAATTAGCTACAGTACAGACATTTGAATATCTGGTTGTCTCCAGACCGGTCCTGATACATAACAGCGAGTAAACATATTTATATTATTATTTATTTAGAAATATTGGTCAAATAGAAGTTAACTATGTTAATATGCACAGCATCTTACACTGACACAGATAAACTAACTTGTGTGAAACCTTTTCCCCTTTAACAATATAATATAATAAAAGCTCTCTGTATCTGCTTAAATGTTGCATGGAGACAGGGAGAGTTTGTGTGGCTGTTTCAGCTTCAGTGTGGCCTCCCTCTCTCTCTCTCTCTCTCTCCCTCTCTCCCTCCCTCTCTCCCGTCCACCCTACTGCATGCTATCCTGGATCAACTGACTATACTCAGCAGCCATACTTGTGACTCAGCTCACAACTCCCTACATCCGCATCGCACCAGCAGCCGGTGACAGCCAACTAACAGGTTAGACCCTTAGCTCTCCTCACACTCTGTGGTCACCTCGATGTACTGCTCTCTCAGTACTCAGCACATGCTGCCTGAACAGCATAAGGGGCCGTACTGAAAGTGTGTGTGGGGGGGAATTTTGTCTGTTGCATGAAAGGTATGTGATTAATGTGTTTTTTTTCTTTGGGGTGTTGCCTTTGCATTGGGTATTGTTATTATTAAATGAGTTGCAGATGTTGTCTTCTGCCGTTTGGTGCGTTGTCTTAGATGCTGACAGGAATGAATCCCTTTTCATGAATATTTCTCATTATTTCTGCCGGTCGCCACGCGTCTGACAGCCGCAACAAAGGAATGTTCTCAAGTGCTCATCGACTTGATCTGAAGACATTTTCATTAAAAGCGACAATTTTTCATTCACTCACAATTAAAAGTGCATTCACTCTCCGTTTGTCGGTTTGTCACTGTTCTGTATGAATGTCCTCATTATCTTCTTACTCTTGAAGCTATACGATAAAAAAGACAGCAGTGAATACACACCCACAACTCCAAATGCAATATTGGCCTGCAACAATTCTCCACACCCAGATGTGATTATTATCAATGTCATAATCTACTGTATCACGACACCTCAACACTTTTTGACCCATGGCCCTCCCAAACAAAGCAAATAACCGGAGCAAAGAATATAAACAAAACTATAAACACCATGGAAAAGCATGCACCCACCCTGCCCCGCTATCGGGTAAATAGAACAACAAACAACACAGGCAGGGACACCGAATGGCATGGGTGAGAAAAGTATGAGGCACTGTCTTGGAGATTTGTTTGACATAACAATTTGTCATTCTCAGTTTAACCCTTGCAGCGGGAAATAATAGTGTTGTTCAGGTGGACAGTTGAGATTCCAGCAACGTTCCTACCGCGTTGAGTGCTTCTTATCAAATTCCGCGAAGCAGCAGACGCTGTTAAAACAAGCTGTTTTCACCTCTCTCTCTCTCTCTCTTTCCCTCTCTCGCTCTCGTTTACTCTCTCAGTGCGGCTATCTCCTTCTGCTGAGCTTATATTTAATGTTTTGGTTATTTTGGGCTGGTTTATCTCTTTTGGGTATTATCTTTCCCGTCCGACACCCAGCATTTTTCATCGGCCCAGCAGCCGTTTGACCCAAACATGATTAACCAAGGGTAAATATGCCGCGTACTTATCTGTGTCGCTGCAGAGCACAGCACCCGCTCACATAAACACCGGCATCGAGGTAAAGGATTGGGGGGGAGGGGGGTTCACTTCTCTGAACAATAAGCAAGAAGTCACTTTCTCTGAGAATAAACATCTTAATTGCTTGTAGCGCTTTGACATCCACAGTGTTCTTGTGCACAATACCAATATATTGATAATGCTCAAACTAATCAATGTGAAGGACATATTGACTGGAGCATAAATGCCTGCTCTACTGCAGTGATTAATAACTATGAGCTCATGTAGAACAAGAGCGGCCGATTAGAAACTGTTATTAATTTAGTCCTATGTAGAAGAATGTATTATTCTCTTGTTTGTATTGTGTAATTCCCACATCTTATTAAGTGGTGCTTCTAAAGGTTTTATTAGGACTTAATTTAAGACACTTCCGTCCAGTGCAGCCAATATTAACATAAGTTATCACTGCATGGCATAACACACTTCTAAACCCCCAATATTAGATTTATATAAGTGTTTATGCTTAAAGAGTTTATAGAACTAATACATTTGCTGAAAAAGACTAGACAAAATACATAACAATCAGAACAAGACAGGAAAAATGCTTTATTGAAGATATATTACAAATGATGAAGTTTCTCGCAGGCCAATTGGTGTGTTCGTGCATTTCTACCCTGCACTGTGTCCATCCATCCACAGGGGCGGCGACTCACAAGCCCGACGCCGTTGAGCCCGAGAAACAAACAGACCACACTGTGAAGATCGCCGGAGTCATTGCCGGAATCCTCCTCTTCGTCATCATCTTCCTCGGAGTGGTCCTCCTCATGAAGAAAAGGTACGTCGCTGTGGAGCGGCTGCAGATTAGACTGCAGATGTGTGGAAGAGCTTTACGCCACTTGGGCGGTAGTTTAACACTGTTGTTGTTGTGTGCTTTGTGTATGTATCCCCCCTCCCCCCTTCTCAAACAGCAGCATTGTCATTGCCATAGTAAATTGTTAATTTGATTACGTGGATGCGCTCCATTAAGGCTGTTCACAGCCACCAGATACAGTGTGCAGTGTGAAAAATGAACCCCCCTGCATGGCAGCCTCTACCAAACACAGTGCTCTGATGACGTTAGAATGTGGAGAGGAAAAGGCTTTTGAGGCCGGTCGTGTGGCGAGAGGCAGGGAGGCGATAAGAAAGAAAAGCATGATGAACCCTTCAAAGGGAGAGCGCAGGCGGTCGCATAGCTCGGGGCTAAGTTTACATTAGCCCCCCCAGACACCATAGCAGAGAAGGGCCCTCCACGCATCTCCCAGCAATCAGGGAAGCTAAACCTTAGCAAATATCATACCCTTCTTTGTCCACAGCCGGGCCTGAAATAACACAATGTCACTTTCTGTGTGTTTACCCAAGATTACTTTGTCGGGCACGCGCCTTGCTCATTCAATATCTCCGCCGAGAGAAGCACGAGCCAGAAAATGCCTTGACAATGCCTTCCAATAAAACTTTTTATTAGCTGAACTTCTCCGAGCATTTTTACTTCCGACGTTAGATTGCCTGGCAGGCTTTGAAGTGTTAAGGTCACGCGGTGGGAAAAGTAGATGAAGCTCTCTGAGAGAGAATGTGTAGTCGCCCCTGCTAATATAATCACTATCCTCCGTGTATATTTTTAACAGAAATGCAGGTTTCTCCATTTTCTTCTCCAAGCTCTGCGTGTAGCACATCGAAGAGTGGGCGTTTGTGATAATCATCACACAGAGACAATATAAGTAATAGAATTGATTTCAATTTGCCATAATCAAACGGGAGAGGGAGATGATTTCATTGGTTATATTTGGTGTAATTTACCACCACAGGCAGGGAATAAGAGCTGTGGTTAGACATCAGAACCACTCATTTACTGTGAACCTCGGAGGTCATGACTGGTAATTTTGAATGTGTATAAAATGATGTCTTGCAGAAAGTGAATTTAATGCCAACTTGGTTGTGAGCAGTGATTCTCAATTGCCATCCCAAGGCTGTAGCGCAACTTAAAGGGACACTGTTCCATTTGTGTCTACATTTATAACCTGCGTTTGGAAAACATTGTTGTTTCGATCTGAAACTTGAGATCCATACTACTTGTATAGATTCACAGCGCCATCTACCCTCCCTAAACGGCTAGCTGCTTTTCTAACACAGCAATGGACAACAGACTGAAATTTGCCGTTCAAGATGGCCGGCATAATACAATCCGAGGGGTGGCCCTTCAATAGCTAGTCTGATTGAAGGATTCCAATGTGTTTGTGAGCATGACATGACTCCAAGCGATCACCTCTGCCCTCACTATAACCTCCACGTAGGCCACCATATCTGGTTTTGTTCATTTCGACTTTTTTCCAAACATTAATATATTTTACTTTTTCTTTCCTTTTCATTCCATCCCCTCCCCTCTTCCACTGCTCTGCCCTTCCTCCACTTCACTTGGCAGAAGACCCTATAGCTCCTACACATACTACCTGTAAGTAAACCACTTCCTGTGACGTCAGCTGGCCCGCATGCTGTGTGGCGCCCCCATGTGGCATGTGGGGGGGAGCCAGTACATCAGGAGGGAGGGAGGTTGGCCCTTCCCCTACAACCTTCCTTCCCTCCCCACCACTGGCAGGGAGGCGGGTGGGGGGGATGGGCGGGGGGTGGGGCGGGGGTGGGATTTACACGAAGACGTGTTGCCAGAGATTTATTTTCTGCTCAACTCTCTCCGAGTTTGTTTTTCAAATTATGAACCAAACTGCTTTAATGACAGCTTGGCTGACAAAAACATCTTGTGGGAGGGGGAATAAATTTGACGGCCTCTGCATATCACCGTCCATGATTTATTTTCTATTGGCTTGTCTGAGTTAGAATGTTTGAAGTGCCCATCTTAATGTCATTAATGCCTGAGCTATACTGAGGTTGTCAATGAGCCACTACAATAATTTCTCACCGCGGGTTGTATATCATTTAATATGCTCTGTGGATGACTAAATTAAAAACTAATAACTTTGTATTGGCTCCCACACTCAAATCTAAGATCTATAGCAACTATTTAAAACTCACTTAATTAATGCTTTGAAAAGTAAGCATGAGTTAATACTGTATGTTTGGCTTCAGATGCATGCGTTTCTTTTTTTCCCTACGCACAACCCATAGTCAACAACCCACCCTCTCCTATCTTAGCCCTCATCCATGCTCATCCTGCTTTTTTCAGAGGCTTTTTGTTTTGTTTTGCACGTCACACCCATCCATGCAATGGTGATGTTGGAGTTATGTCCTTTTAACTGACAGCACTTGTGCATCACTATTGTGGTAGGTGTTATTATAGAAACTGCTTTTCTATACATGGCGACTATACAACAATAGTCTCCTTGACAATAATTAATGGCGAGTCCAAATCTGCAGCGCAGAACAAAAAAGACGATTATTCTTCTGCTCTGCCTCTTTGCTCTACAGCTTAAATTCCCCCCACTGTAAAGTCTGTGATGGATGCCAGCTAATCTGGTTTGAGATGGCTGTGATGAGAGGACACAATGGAGCTCGCTTCACTTCAAAGAGCATCTCAGAAAATACCTTTGGACAATAATACTCCCAATACCATGTGTGTCAGTCATGGTGGAGCGCACAAATATGGTGCACAGTTGTCACCAAATGATACGTTAACCCCCTCTTCCCTCGGCCAAAAGTGTATCAAAATATATTGTCAGATCTAAGAACAAAAGCTAAATGTCTGCTATTGCCAGTCAACCTTCATTGTTATCACTAACTGTCATTCTAAATGCTAACCATATCAGTAAACTAGTAGCAATGATAGCTCCAACTGCATTGTCTGAACATTTATATAAGGACTGTCAGCAGCAATTGAGTGATTGAGATGTTTAAACATTTGTTTATATATGCACTGTCCAAAACACAAAACACACACATTTAGTCTACACTATAGGTTAAAATACAGTTCTATACTCTATATATACTTATTACCCAACATATGTTAATCCATTAAACATATGTTATGATGCCACAATAATTCATGGCCTAACTAAATTATGCACCGCACCCTGAGAACACTTGACTCTGAGGAGCGTGCGATGGTATTCATCTGCAGTTCTTACGGCAGCCTTCTTATTGACACCCGTGGGACCACAACACCTGTCGTGATTGATGGGCCCCATTAATGCCGCAACGCACGCATTCCAACATCTCTCTTTAAGGCAGCACACACCAAAATATGCACTTTAGGTATTTTGCCAGAGGAGCATCAGTCAGCATGCTCGTTAGCGATGCGCCTGCCCTGCATGCGTGATCAAACGTGTGGCCGGCGTTCTTTAATCAGGTGGTCATACCAGCTGCAGCTAATCCCATGAGCAGGGGCCAGGGTGCAGCGCTTCTGACTCGGCCGGGATTCCCGTGTGAAAGCCAAGTCATCCATCAAGCAGCAGGGCATGTTATGCAGATATACATGTATCACTGTCTGCCTGAGTGTCTGTCATGTTAAGTGCTCCCCCATCTACACATAGATTACAGTAGTAAATATACGACATTATAGGTTTACTGCTGTCAAGGTTTATAACTAATGTAGGTGTGTAAAGTAGTGGAATGCTGCAGGCAGGGTATTTCTATATTGTCGTGTGTAGGCCTATCACAATAAAAGTTCCTCTTAGGCCCCGATCTCACAGGACGCGCTTTTCTTGTTACAAAATGTAAGGCGCATTGCATTGCCTTTTTTGTTGCAGCACACGCAAAAATGAACAGTTGGAATAGCTTTTTTTTTACGAAACCAATATGTGTGTGTGCAAGTAGAGCTGTCATAGTAGCCAGCTAGCTAGCTCTTCTAAATCAATGATAGTTTCCTAACATTACAAGCATAAAAAAAGATGTATTTCCAGATAATCTCTTAGTTACGCTACTATTGTGTTAGTCAAACCGTTTTAGACGTCACGTTATAAAAAGTATTTATTAAATATTACTAATATATACCTCCTGGTATCAAGCGACAGCCTCTACTTTCGTGAATGCAGTTTCCTAGTGAACTTTGTTGACACCACAATGGAAGGTCCGTTTCTCAGATCATTCGATTGGATAACTGGAAAAAAAATGCAATTGAAGTCAGGCGCTTTTCTGCTCCGGGTTGAATATTTTTCAACACCAAAAACACAAGGTGCAGCCGGCGTTAAAACGCGAGGAGCCCAGGGCGCATAAGCAGCGCGCAAAACGCCTTCTGCCAATAGAAAACAAGATCGAAAAAAGATGCCTCTCACTGCATGAGGCGCGTCCTTTGGGGCCTAAGAGGAACTTTCTTCAGGAGCAAGTCACACTACTTTTTGAATCCTAGGCAGGCACACGATTGCACAAAGCAGATGCACACCAATAAAGGGTGTACCCCTCTGAACTAATCTCTGCCCTCTCTGGCCAATAAATCATACACCATGACAGCAATACGGTGTTTTTACTGGATACTGATAAGGGCCAGATGATGATTGACAGGTGCAGGTTTGCGGGGAGAAACTGGAGGCGTGTGAGCTGGAGGCTCGGTACTGAGGCCTGGTCGAGGGCTTGACGGGACGGGCTGTCTTGTCAGGTTGTCAATAGCGAGGACGCAGGTCAAACCAGCCCTCGTCATTGACACCCACCAGAATTACTTATCGATGACTGCTTCAGACTGACACGGGCTGTTATCAGAAGTGCCATATAGCTGTGGTTTTCACAGTATAGGCTGTTGGAAGTGTCTGGAAACATTACGTACAGTTTGTCTTAAACTAAATTCCCGAGAATTAGATTAGGTATGTCTGTATTATAGATTATAATACACGCACATCTAGAACTATTCAAACAGCAATGTTTACACTAGAAAAAGTCTGTGTGATAAAAAAAAAAAAGGAGTACATTTATGTCTGTCAAAATAAAGTGTTCGCAAAGCCCAGACGTTTTCTACGATGACTTAATAGTACATGTTAATAGTACATGTTTAACATGACCCCAATGACTAACAAACATCCCATCCACCTCACCTAGCTTGTATACTGCCGTATGCTCAGGGCAAACACCTTCATTAAACCTTACAAGTCAGCCTGAACATGCGGCAAGAATCACATTAATTGGTACAAGCCATGCGTGTTCGTTGCACCCTATGAGCTCTGCATGTTGATGAGGCCTAGGGAAGACAGAAGGAGAGCTCGAGCAGGAGATGCAATGTCATGCCCGGAGGTTGAGGAATTCATGCTATAACGTGCCTCAACAATTCATTATGTCTGCTATTGACACCCATACAGAACGATTTTAAAATGTCTGCCAATTATATATTACTAATTGTAATTACACAATAACAATATTAGTTTTTGCTGTGGGAGACTAGATTTGGAATAAAACACCATACCAACCAGTATGAGCTACATAATATATAATGTACAAATCTTATTATTTCGTTTTTATTTTGAAAGCAAATGGCAGACACAAAGCACAGCAGAAGTTCAGGCACATTGCTGGGTCTTCAGCTGACAGACCAGCTGATAGTTGCTGTCCACACATTGGACAATAAATTGAGTGCGTGTATACTGAAGCTGGTTACCTGCTCCTTCTTGCCGCTTCCCCTGCTAGCTTGCGTTTGTGTCTATGGTTGTTTTTCGTGTCCTCTGTTTGCAGCAACCGTACGTACTCTCTGCGTTTCCGTGTTGGTGCTGGGGGTGCGTGGTTTGCTCGAAGGCTGCTGCTTCGTGCGATTGGCTGTGGGCTGTGCCATGGCTTGCGGAATTTGTGCTGGGCTCTGTCTCGTGTTTCTTGTTCTGGCTGGCCTTAGTATTTCCCTTGTTTGCGCAAACCGCATTGACCGTGAAGTAGCCTATGTTATGCATGTGTAATTAATCACTAAGCATTGTTGGACCGGACTGGACGGAAGCATGACATTTTTAAATAGGGTAAGCCTACAGTTTAACACACACATTGGAAAAGCAGACCTATTACTGTAATAACCAAGATCACAGACGTGAGCAAAATGAAGTAGGTGAGTGGTGCTAAAAGTTTAGATACTGTACATTTTTGGTTAATTGCTTAGCCCAATGTTCCATACAACTATTTTTGAAGCAGGATATTTTATTCCAATCACAAGATTTAAGAGTAGACATGCACTTGCAGCTGTGGTCTTGACCGGTCCTGAAGTAAAATCCTGAGACCTCTTGGTCCGAGACCGAAACAAGAGCGGGTAAAAATGTGGTCGAGTCCGAGCTGAACCCTAATACTGTATCAGCTGCCAAAATAGCATGAGAAAATGTGTCCTACAGTACATAATACATTGTTTAAAATGTCAATGATTCCCATTGAATCCAGGCTCAATTCATCAACATATAAGGCTATATAAGAAATGAACATGTTCTCAAGGCTGAACTTTATGTTGGCTTTGTAATATTTAAAGACATGCAACCTTCATACTCAACTGTGCTGTGCATTTTTTTTTGTGTGCCGATAGCCTTCAATTTCTTCTTCTTGCAGTTTAGTGAAGTGAAAGACAGACAAAACTTGGATGGACAGATGGACAGGCTTGTATGTGTGTGGCCAAACAAATGGATGTCTGGATGGCTGGATAAAAACACACTGGAATAATTGATGCATAGCCAGAGAAAGGTTTCAAATGAGGTGGTACAAATTATGTCGCACTCACCCATTGGCCTATTCAAAGACGCTTTTGTTGCCCCTCCCAGCTGGACGTCAGTCAGCCATCTCTCTCCCCCTCCCTCTCACACACACACACACACAGTGTGAATTTGTGTGAATCTTCTAATGAACGCTGCTCTGTCCCGGCGTCACAAGGTTTCCGTTTAGCCGCAACGTCAAAGCTGGGCCCGCCATGCTGGGCACGAGGTTTTGAAGCATCGCCGCCCACAGAACAGACATGCTGACAAACACGCCCGTGCTTATTCCCTTTTCACGTGTGGTTGAACTAGCCGAGCCGGGCCTAGACGTTAGTTATGGCGGACATGTTGCCGACACAGCGGCAGAGAACTGCTCTAATGAGGGCTCGCCCGATATAGTCACCTGGCGCGTCAGCTGAACCTATACGCTTCTACAAACACCCTTTTCAACTCTCATTCTCTGTGTGCAACAGCACAGGCAGATCCGCCGCTGTTCAGAGAAACGTGTGTTTTCATCACGGGGGTTGTTTTTATAAACTGGGACATGGGCGCCCCTCCCCCACCCCAACACACGCGCGCGTTAGGTTAACTATTGAAGAATTTGATAAATGGCGGCATACGTCTGCTTGCGCGAACCCTCACACTGTAGTGTACCCGCCGCCGCTGTCTGCGCTAGCGCGTCGCGCGCGTTAACACAGTCATCTATCATTACATTTTACCCCCGTACAAATGAGGAGAGGATGGCGTGCCAATTCATCTTCATCTAACACCTACAGTGCCTCCGAAACACTCTCTCTGCCGCCAGCTCCGTCGGCAGCCGCACTACACCAGATGCTCCGCAGGGCAGGGCAGTGCAACGCAGTCCAACGCAACGCAAGGCAACGCAACGCAGTGCAATGCAACGCAACGCAACGCGCCCGCGTCTCAGCAGACCCGGGGAGAAAGAATTAGACAGCAGATACAGTACGGAGACCTGAAAATGAAGTGGTTTCAAACGGGGCCCTCCCTGAGTGCAGACCCAATCTTAATATCGCCTGGGGGACGCATAGTACGATCAGCCCCCCCTTCCCCATCCTCCCAGTGACAATATGAAGCCATAGGAATAACACACAAGATTGCTGTTTTGTTCCCAGCTCTAATTGCAGATTAAAGACATAAACTCGTCCAGCAGATGAAAATGTCACTGCTTTGTCACTCAGCGTGGCGAGGAGCTCTTCCACTATTAGCCGCACGTCGCGGCCTTCAGAGCAAATGACTGCTCGCTGGCAGCAGGGGCCTGCTGCCATATGGCACAAGACGGCGACAAGATTGAATAAACAGAGGAGATTTGTGAAAACAACGCGGCGGGAGAGCGTCATTAGAGCGCGGTTGTCCGTGAGAGGGGATGCTACTCAAACAGACAGAGGGGTCATGCAGAGACTAACAGGGTAGGGAGACGGGTGCGAAAGCTGCCGTAGTAGTTAATTCCGACACTCTTCGCCTCCCCTCCAGTGACAGAACATTGCTGGAGCCCTGCTACAGACATGGAGACAACGGGCTTCTTGTAAGAACCAGTCGTACACGTCAAGCTGTTGACGTTTTTGCCTGTAGAGCATTCACTAGAACATGCAGCATTCACCAATTATCAAGTACTTCTATCTTAGGCACAAAAGACCTTCCGGAGTGTTCCTGACCTGTTGTATGGGTCATTACAATATAGCTTGCCACAGGCCTAAGCTCCTACTGTACTACTATAAGGAATTTTGACTTTGAATACTGTACAGTATTTCTTTAATCGTATTAGTGATATGACGTCTACACTCCAAAAACCTGTTTATAAAACATACTAATTAACTCTCTTATTTAATCATATTATAGAAACAACAAACAGTTCTTGATTATAGACTCAGGCGCTTGGACCACACTGTATAAAATACACACATCAGTATTATGTCCTCTATGCTTCTGAACATGTGTCAGTGTTGTTGTGTCAATATATGTGCGTATGGGAATGTGCCTGCATGTGGTTTACGCAGTAGCCTACTATACTGTTGTTTTACACACATTACTTTATCGCAGCACGTTAACTTAAAGTAGGTCAATAAAGGCAGGTTAACTATTTTTGTTCACTCTTCAATCTCAGATTGTCTCAACCCTAAATGCTTTGCTAATTTTAAACCATCTGATGTATTTGGGTTATGGTGCCGCACCTTCACACAGATAAAGGAAATATATAATTCACAGCTTGGGAATGCATTCAACACAATGTGGCTAGATAAAAGAGGGAAACACTGCTGCTCAAGTTTGAATCCACTACGGAAGTGACTTCAAATACAGTTCCTCTTTTGGCCAGAATGAAAGGGGGTATAAATGGTTAAGACACCAACCTTTCCTTGTGAAATACAAAGAGATCAAGGTCTCAGTAGCTCAACTCACTTCTAGTGTGTTAAATGTCAATTTGATTAATTATTCCAATACATTAAACTTGCAGTAGGGCTCTAAGAAAGGTACGTTTTAACCAATCATAGATTGCATGACCCAGTCGACGAGAGATTACATCATGAGAGGGTACTGCTCAAATCCGCCTTCAAAACAGTTGGCCTCATAAGTGAAGCACCTGACTTCAAAAGTTCCTTCACTATTTAATGGCTGACGTCACACATCATATTATGACTGTGGGCCAGAGTACCCATGGGCCTTATGACAACTTCTCTCCTGACGTGACATAAGAACCACGCAACACACAATCGTTTCCATGTTCTCTCACCACTGAAGGAAACTGGCCAAGAAGCGCAAGGAGACCCTGAACAGCACGCGTCAGGAGATGACGGTCATGGTGAACTCCATGGACAAGAGCTATACGGAGCAGGGCACCAACTGTGACGAAGCGCTGTCGTTCATGGACACCCACAGCCACACGCTCAACACACGCAGCGAGTGTGCCCTCACGCTCAACACGCGCAGCGAATGCAACCTCACCCTCAATGGCAGAGGTGAGAGGACACGCCCCCTCGATAGGCAGGGGTCGGGGGAAGGGGGGAGAGTTCTAGAACCTTCTTTTTTGTGGTCTTTGTCAAACCACTGTTCTAACCTTTTACAATTAGTTGATTCAGTTAATTCATTGACACTGATATGTACAGTATATATTAATGTTGGGGAAACGTGAGCTTAATATTTTTACAAATATGTTGTTTTGGTAAGGCTAGTCACTATCAACACAGCACCAGTTACTATTTAGTATATAAAGTATATGAACCTAATTGAACTGCATAAGAAAATACAAAGCCTTTCTTATTGACTAATTGAATTCTTATTGACCAACGCTGATTCATTATAATTTTAACAGGGCTTTTGCTGAATTAGTAAA
This sequence comes from Forbesichthys papilliferus, assembly GCA_025399855.1. Lineage (NCBI taxonomy): Eukaryota > Metazoa > Chordata > Actinopteri > Percopsiformes > Amblyopsidae > Forbesichthys > Forbesichthys papilliferus. Next base: position 4,806 of record JAODOY010028840.1, on the reverse strand, counting down.
TACACAATTGTGTTAAAACCTTTTGAAAGATATCTCTGTGATCAATAAAATGCAGTTCTTGAATACCCCAATCTTGATAAACACTCCTTGCCAGGTCTTAAACTCTGACCCATTAAAGGGCTGGAGAGGACTCATGGTAAACAATGTGTCTCAGGAGTACAGTATCATCTACTAAATATCTCTAGCTCACAATTAGATGTAATGATTTTTTGATGAACAGCTTCACTATGTGCACAGATTTGATTATACCAGGCTTGGCCTGGTATAATCAAAACCAAGAGATGTATATCTCTAATAAGGCCTGCAGGAGACCAGCCAAAAGATGCTGTGACCTTGGTTAACCAGACGGTTAACCAAGGTCACAGCATCTTAGTTAGTGTGGATGTTTCAACCTGGCCCTCTGTCAGTAAAAATGTCTTCAGTCTCCATGTACCAGTGTAATGTCTTACTGTATAGTTGACCCTTAACATCTGAACGCCAGTTAGCGTGTCCTAGTAGGCGTACACCATGCTTTGTGTCCTTAAAGGCATGAGCCCCAGCCCAAGCCAAATTATATTCATGTTTTAGTTCAGTTATCGCTGCATGGGGTTCTATTGAGAGGCCCTGTGACTGCCAAGTGGTGGGAGAGACACTGGCTGTTTTGTGTCTGTGAATGGTCCTTTGACTAACAGCAGGACTAGACTAGACTATTGATGACTTTAATGTTTGGTTTTCATCCCTAGCTGGATCCTCACCTTCCTCGTTCACTCTACCGAAAGCCAATACTCTCAGTACATCCATCCCCACCAACTCCTACTACCCAGGTAAACACGGTTTGTCACAGTAGACAGTCAGCATATAGAAAAGAAAAGCCTACAGGAGATTAAAACGTTTAATTTCATGATTTAAAATGTAAAAATGACATATTTGTATATTTTCTATTCATTTTTTAATTATTGTTTAAATCATTGACTGGGTTTTTTGTTGTTTTTTTCTTTATTTGATTGCGGGAACGATTATTGGTAATTTAAAATGTTTATCTGACAATAACATACCAGGCCTAGTTTGGGCTTTGCTTGTTGCAATTACATGACGTTGTAGTTTGTATCATTTACTGTAGTTCTCTTTCCTCTTTCCACCTCTGCACTTGTAATGGGGGCTTGGGCAGACCCCTTTGTACCAACCGCTATCTTAGGTGAGACATACTGCTGCTCATTTGCTCCTACTTCAGCACTGTAACATAGAGATCCATCAGTAGAACGTGACCTGTGAAACCAAACCTCTTTTGATTTGGTTTGCTCTTTTTTAAAATGATGATTATTATAATTATGATTATGTTGCTTTCTCACCTCCATACCTGCCTGCTGCTACTCTCCTCCTTGCCCCCATCATCCTCCTCTCTCTCCCAATCCAACGAGGGGCTGCTCTCCCCAGGCCATGGCTGGCTTCACTCCATCCCATCCGCATTGCGTGTCGTGCGCGTGATGTCACATGCGTGTTTGACCTCTCATATGCATGGACGGACACGTGGGCTGGACGTGGGGGTGGGGGGCGGGCAACAGTGTGATCTATGTAGCAAGACACAGACATAGAGAACAACCCCCCCCCTCCACACACACACTATTTTAAATTATCGATATGTTCTTGTTCACCTAAAGTGGAGAATCAGCTGTGTGCACCCCCACACCCCGTCACATGTGCATTCAGCTCCCTCTCGCTCCAACACAACCTTTTCCTTTTCTATTATTCTTCTTAGTGTCACTCCTCTAGTGACCTACTTGTTTTTAACTTGGTGTCACCGTTGTGTTCACCCACCCTGTTCCGTGATAAGATAGAATAGCAAAGAAGCATTTTGTTATCTCGTTAATTATTGCTGGCCCCAGTTGAAATATTCTTATGAAGCGATGCTTTCAAGTCAACCAGCATGCCCAGAGCCAGCTGCTAAGTGGGGCGCTAGCGCTCTAACACTGATGACCAACAAGACGCAAAGATAAGGAACACATCCAGTGCAGTAAGCCGCTGCCGCTGAAAAGCACAATAGGCGTACTTCTACGCACATGTAAGATTAAGAAGTGTCTTTCATGATTAATGCCATGACAGCTGCTTATGTTAGTTCCAGATGTAATGGACCGTCAAACAATTATCGTGAAATTAAAGCAGCCAAAAAAGGTCAGATGACTCTAGTCCCGCATATTCTTTCGTTGCACCGTCACATCATTTCATTTTGATGTGGCTGATAATGCAGAGAAGATATGTAATCTTTTTAGTTTTTTTCTCCCATTGGCTTGTATTGTATATATCGTCGTCTGTTATACAGATATACAGGTGTCACCACTCAAAGTGGACACACACATACAAGTTACAACAATTAGTCAAGCCAATTGGAGAAAGAATCACAATCAACACCAGACAAGTCGCAAATGTGCAACAATTAAGGCTTTGTTCTAAAGATACTTTGCCATTATCCTCACTCCCACTTCTCAACCATTCCTTTATTTCTTAATTTTTCCCTTTCATTTTTGTCTTGCTGTCCCGAAAATGCCCCACCCATACTCCCAACATCCCCCTCCCCCGTGACAAGGCTCTTATCTGGACACTTTGAGAAGGAGGCATGTGATCTTGCCCCGTAGCCTAGCACAGCTATTAGCTAGCCTCGCTACTGTAACAGGTTCTCATGCTGTATTGTTGCTTATTCCCTCTCCTCTCTCCTCTCTTTTCTTCACATACTTATGTATCTGCTATGTAAAAAGTGCCCATTAATGGTAAGTTGTTCCCAGTGGGCCCTGGGTTGGGGGAAGGAGGTGGTGTTTGCTCAGAAAGCAGGCTGCTTCTGACATGGACATTATTACACCACGGCATGGCCAGTGGACACGCTTGCATTCTCACCGCCCATCGCAGTATCACCCCCCCTCATACATTCTCCTCCCATCTCAGCATTCCTCCTGGCTGACGTTTTACTTTTTTTTTTCTTTCTTTAAAGTATGAACTATAAACTTAGCTGTTTATTTGCATATTTCCGGAAAGGGGAGGGGGGGTGGCGGTTGACTCCATGCTGTGTCTGTGCAATGCTTTTGACGGTGCTTGCTGCGACATGCACATTGTGGCCCCCACCGCACCTCTTCTCTCAACCCCCCCCCCCCCCCTCATGTTCCTGTTCCTGTTCCTGGGTACTCTTCATTGTCTTTTGGCACCTCACAGCATTGCCTCATCTCTTTCACTAACTGGAGTACAGAATGCAGAAGAGCAGCCCTGGGCTCTCGCTAGCGTAGCCTCAACCGCTAACAGCGTCGCCGTTTACTGTATAAATCACACTCCTCACCTAGCTCACTGTTTATGTTTTGAAACGCGTTCAGGCAAGGCTGTAGTGGGCAGAGGTCGGGGGCGGGGGGGGAGCCGCTCAGAAGTTTCGGGAGGGCCGACGCTAATTCCAGGTGTAAATCGAGGAGTGCACCTTTAACAGCCTATTTGTTAGTTGAAGGCCACACTAAAGCATTTATTATTTAAATCTACCGTAACCACAGTAAGCTCGCATATGCTAGCATGCTAACAGGAGCTACAGGGTGGCACACGCCTGTCGTAGCGAATGTTTTCCAGCCGCACTTTGAAACAGATGGACATGAACCTTCCCACCACGCCGACTCATCACTATTACTCAACGATGTTGTGTTGTGGACCATCCATATTAAACATATTGCTACTGGAGAGCTGTGACATAATACTTAGCAGTAAATGTGATAAAACACGCCATCTGTTTAGAACAGAGATGAATTGTAAATCAGGTGGGAAATATGTGGTTCACATAAACCAAATCCCAGGCTACTGAGCGACAAGTAACGTTGTAGTACCCAAGAAATGGCACAGACAAGTTTACACTACTATCACACAGTAGCTCATACAACTTACTGCAATAAGTATTATGTCACGTGTGTGATAAGGGACCACATGCACTGTAAAAAACATAATTGAACTTGGTTAAGTTTGCTTGCTTCTTTTTGTTCGTATTAAATCAAATATTTGTATAACTCAATACTCATGAATAAGTATGAGGTAACTTCAGCTGAATTTATACAAATAACTTAACCAGGTGAAGTTGAGCCTTTCTTGTTTTTTACAGTGTCATTTTCAACCTGTTTGTAATGGCAATGGAGGCGACACAAACGTCCTAATCTGACCCAACACTTGCTCTGTTTGTGTGTGTGCGTGTGCGCGTGCGTGCATGTGCGTGTGTCGTCCGGCAGACGAGAGCCAGAACATGGGCAGTGACACCAGCAGCCTGGTCCAGTCCCACACACACTCCCTGCGTAAGCGGGAGCCCGTGGACGCGCCGTACCAGACAGGCCAGCTGCACCCGGCCATCCGCGTGGCCGACCTGCTGCAGCACATCACCCAGATGAAGTGTGCCGAGGGCTACGGCTTCAAGGAGGAGTATGAGGTAGCACACGGAGCAGCCTGCTGCTCCCTGGGGAGGGTCTGTCTGTCTGTCTGCCTGCCTGTCTGTCTGTCTGCCTTTCTCTTCTCGCTCTCTCTCACTACTGTATCTCGCTCTTCCTCCATCTGTACAGTAAGTATATCTCTCTTTTTCTCCTCTCTCTCTCTCTGTCTCCCTAGGGAAATGTCTTTCTAACAGACTCATGTTACAGTACGTCTCTCTTTCTCTGGCTCTCTTTGTCTCCATCTCTCTCCCTCCTTGTCTGTCTATCCTCTGTGAGCGTGTGTGTGTGTGTGTATGCTGTCTGTATCTATTTCTCTTATTCTTGCTGTCTCTATAACTCCGTCATGTACTATCTCTTTCTCACTCCCCCCCCCTCTCTCTCTTCCTCTCCCCCC
>JAODOY010028829.1:0-22790 GCA_025399855.1 Forbesichthys papilliferus | reverse complement strand
TCTCTCTCTCTCTATCTCTCTCTCTCTCTCTCTCTCTCTCTCTCTCTCTCTCTCTCTCTCTCTCTCTCTCTCTCTCTGTGTGTCTCTCTCCTAAATCAAATAGATGGCTTTGGCCTAAATTCTGCCACGTGGATGCATAAAACAAGCCAGCATAGCTACTGTATATGTGGTACAGATCATAGTTTTTCCTACACACATACCTTTGAGGGCAACAGTCACCCTGACAACCTGGAAATAGTGCACAAGCACAAGTGCTTGTAGGATAAGATTAACATTCATTGGAGCGCTGTGCCCCAGACGGGGGTGGTGTCATCTTTCTGAGTTTGTCGGGCCTATAAAAAGAAAAACTGAAATTAGAGCGAGCAGTTGACAACCTGGGCAGAGAAGCACGACACAGCATGCCTCCATAGGTTGCATCCTACATTAAAGACAGACCTATTTGCAAGCGGGGCAACAAAATGTCAGTGTATTCTTACATTTTAAAATGCAGTGGACACATTTCCCCAGAGGGAAGAATCCAGAGTGAGTTAAATTCAAACCAGAACCAGTTTGTCTTTTCAATTAGAATGACTGACAGGTTTGTAAAGAAAGAAAAAGTCAGATATAGCCTTTATGCTATTTGGTGACACACTTCCTTCCTATAAAAACGATTGGTGCTAACTCATGATTAAAAGGAAATAATATTGTTTCATTCACATATCATAATACAGGATATGTTCTTAATAATTTACTGTTTCAATTAAGGCATCTGTTTCCAGCAGTCTTATCTTACATCCGCTGCAGCTGTAATATACACCATGCTGCTTCGCTTGCTCATGTACATTCTTAAATATGTTTGGGTCTTGATAGTATGTTAGAAGTTTCATGTAGGTCTACTGTGTGTTTGTGGACTAGTGCAGCCAAGTAACAAGCTGTATAGCCTGCATTATTTACAAATACAGGCATGCAGTATGAACAATGCACCAGCAATTGTGTTTCATGTATTTCTTTACCTAAACTGGGTATCTTATCATGGACTGCACCGAGGCATTTCCATTGTGTTCACCAACAGTGGAAGAGGCTCCAGTTTGCTTTAGGGCCAACATTCACACTTGACGAAGTGCTATGACCTCTCACCACACAGAGGAGTGGTGCAGTAAATTTGCTGCTGAGCCAGAGAATGATTGGCATTTCATTTATACACCGAGCTGGCCGAGAAGTGCATCTTTAGGACATTGCTGACTCTGTTGAGTGATAGTGTTTTGCTGGGGCCCACATCAACCTAGTGATTTTATTTGAAACGGAGATGAGATTGTGTGTTCATCACGCTTGATGCAGATCTGAGATGGTATCACTTAAACAACCCTATGAATGAAACTGTTGTACTTATCTTCATATTCTGTGTTTGTTTGAAGTGACAGTTGTTTTAACAGCTTTAAATGTTTATATTTAATTCTACAAAACACTAGTTTCCACTTGACAGATGCCATATATTTTCATCCCTCCCCTCCCATTTTCAGTGAACATAATCTGTTCTCTGTCCTAGAAAACATAAAACTGTTTTACAAGGTAACCAAGATTTCATTAACATTTATTTATACAAAAACACAAATAATGTTTGATTCTGCGTACATGCTGAAATCACAGACATCATCAGTTTTAATAGCCCCATAAAACCTTTAAATCGAAAATGTTATATGAATGAATGTAAATTGTTTTCAAAAGATTCATCTAAATCAACATCAACAATCATTCTATTGATTGGAAAATGTAATTGCATGTTATATATGAAAGCATATAGAAGTTTGTTTGAGTGAAACAATTGCTTAACAACTGGATCTGATTAGCGTACAGAAACCAGTCTGACGTCAAATCCTTTTTATCCTAAATAATAATGCTGATTTTTTCTTCTCAAGACTACTCAGACACCAGCTGAGGCCTGGGCTCACCAAATGTAATATTTTTGGTTGTTTATATTTAAAACAACATTTTACATTCAGATCTATACATTTTACTACACACAGACTTACACAACACTTGTTATGTACGGTCTCTGTGAAGGTTTTAACTACCACTTGCCTTCAGGGAATTTATCTAGCCTTCTAGTAAAATTAAATCCAAATCTGTTGGACTCAGACTGAATTAATGTAACGACACAACTGGTTTCAATTCCCACATCTCAGTATTTTGTTACAAATCAATTAATAAAAATAATTACCAGTGTAAAGAAATACATTTTCTCAAAATCCCTAGATGGTGCATTCCTGTTATGTTGTGTAAAAAAACAAATATTTTGCTTTAGCTAATATTTGATAGTTCAATATCCTCACCCTAAAATACAGTTAGTTTATTTCCAGTTCACTTGTTGGTGACCCAGGCCAGTACAACCCAGGTCATAAGAACAAGTGTAATTACACAGAAAGGTCCCATGACATCGTTGGCCAATCGCAGACCTTCCCTCTTCAACTTGTCGGCTCCTCTTCAGGTCTATGTTGAAGCCACGCCCCCTCCACCCCTTTTCTTTTTCCCGCCTACTTCCTGACATAATCATGTTCCTTCCTGTCATCCTCCATTATCCGGGTGGCACCAGCCTCCTCCACAGGCCCCTCCCTCTTGGTTTCCGAGATTACCTGAGTGTAGGCAGCCTCAGGGTTCTTCTCGCCCTTTGCAGGCTCCTCCTGGGTGTCCTCCTGGATCTCTTGGTTCTCCTGGCCCTCCTGGCCCTCTGCCACGGTGCGCTCTTTCTTCAGCTTGATGCGGAATGACTCCTTGGTTGGAGCCTTCTTGGCCATGTTCTCCTTCAGACGCTCACCCGACTGCTTCAGACGCTCGCCCGCCTGCTGCATCTTCTCACGCCTCTCGGGCGGCACCACCTTGTCACCCAGGTTGTGGAACCTGGTGCCCAGGTTGCCCTTGGTCTTGGCCATGTTCTCCTTGGAGAAGGCTGCCTTCAGGCTCTCTGTGCCCTTCAGCACAGACTTCTTGAGGCGTGCGGCACGCGAGGACTCCGCCTCTTCGATGGACAGGTACTCCTCGTCCGAGGAGAGGTCTGCAGGGGCATCGTAGGAATCCGGCTCGATCTGAAGTACCTCCAAACCAGAGCCCTTGGGAGATTTGGTGACGGCCACAGACGGGACCTGAGTGTCCCCCTGGAGAAATAGAGAAAGATTGTCGCTCTTAAAGCAGCCTTCTACAAACGTTGTTGCCTCTCTGCTCCTCATTGGCTTACCACGTAACTAACAGACATGCACCTGTGTGGACAGTTCAACAATGCTATAACAACTGTATGCTACCAAAGGCAGAACTATCAGGGTTTTGCATTGAGATACTGTAGGTTGGAAAGCATATCTAGTCAGATCTATTCATGGTGATGGCAAGGGCTCAGTAAACTAATTATAGTAATTAGACACTCATTGCTAAAGGTTATTAACTGTCTGACAAACAACATTTCTTCTGTCATACTCAATACAATTATTTAGTTTAAATACATTTAAACTCAATACAATGATTTAGTTTAAATAAATAAAGTTCATTGTTATTATTATTATTATTATTATTATTATTATTATATATTTTTTTTATTAGCCAACCCCACTGGTCTCTGATTGGTCTGCCATCCAGGGTGGCTGTGCGAACACTAAAGCAAATAAGGTTTCAAGACTATAATCTCAGCAAAAAATAATTTAGTTATTTATTTAATATAATGAAAGAAAAATTAAACAGTTATAAATAAATAAACAATGTAATAATCTAGTAAACCATTCAAAACAACATGTGACCTCTTTGGAGGGAAAGTCCAGACCTCTGTGTCTGAGTACTAATGAGCCAAATATTTTGGTGCAGGTTTCTAGATGTGTCCCAGATCCATGTGTGATGTGGGACACATGGGGATCAGGTTGTGCTATTTTTACATAAGCGTAGTGGAAAGTGAGACAGCAGCTGTCCAGAGAGGATGCATGAGGTCTTGATAGAGTGACACCTGGATCGGCTGTTACCTGACGCTCCCTCCTCTACAGTAGCTACTATCCTTCAACCAACCTAGAAAAATGAAAACACCGCTGACTAAGCAATAAAGTTCAACTCAAAATGTTCTTCACAAAGAGCAGCAATGGCCCAGCTGACTCAGACTGTGAGACACAGCATGTTGAGCTGTATAATCTAACAGGAAATGGAGCAGAAACTCTCCACTCAGCCAAACAACAAGACAGGCTCTGAAAGGGGAATCAGTTTGTGAGCACTCACCTCCTGCTGTGCCCTACAGGTGACTTTGGATATGAGAGCCAATTCATTCTTATTAGGATCCTGCCACCAGCAACCACCATCCTCATTAATCAAGGCACAATGATTAGAACATATCCACACGGTATGAATGACATAAAACTGTAATTACAACAGCAGGGAAAGTGGGTCAAGGTTATTAATAACCTTCATTTGGACTGGCCAACAACTGTTTGTAAGCAGTCAGGCTAACAATAAACATTATAGCGAGAATAGGACATTATAAGTAACCTCAAGTAAGGAGTATCAGGGTCAGGTTTGCATAAACCCTAAACATTGAGGCATTTTACTTTAAACTCCACTTTATAGTAAATGTTATAGTCCACAGTGTCTGTACATTTTATACAGTAGGCACAACAAGCAGCTTTTTGGAACAACTTTCAAAAGCTATTTTGGGAGGCAGCTATATTTCCTATTAGGTTCTAGGACTATGTGATTATTGTCTTTATATTGCATCAAATAGCCAAGAGGAACATGCTGTTTTACACAATGTGTATTGAGCTAATATAACAAGGATGTTAATATGTATGTCATGAATGAGTCAGAGTCATCAGATTCATTAGCATTTTTTTATCATAATAAAAATGTATACCTTATCGATGATGATCAAAACTGAAATTATGTAAAATGCAAACAGTTATGAATGGAGTTTGCATATGCTATTTGCTGTGCATTTTCTGTGTTGCATAAGAAGTAGGAATGGAAAGGCATTCTTTATGCAGGGCAGTAGGCTGAATCATTATTTCATTACCTCAATCAGTAAGCAGACCATGAAATAGAATTAGCTGTAATACGTTCTTAAGATGTAGTAGTACTCATTGCACACATAATAATTAGATTAATTTATAACATATATTTTATACGAAATTAGTATTGCTACCATATTGGGACTTTCATGCATAGTTTCTCATGCAATATTAATCTTAATTAATATTTTGCCAAGATTACAGTAGTGATATCATTGAGTTTCTTAACAAGAAAACATTTTAAGAACAGCTTTTTATTCACATTGATGGCAGTTTTCGAAATGCTATCTGGTTTCAAAATAATTTTCCAGGTTTGTGGGAAATAAACTCCCATCCAAAAAGGACTGTTCTAACGCAGGCTTAGAAATGAGTCACATTGCAGATGTGATGTTTCTTGTGACTGGAGTGACATTGTGTAATTGCTCCTGCAGCTTCTCGGTGTAGGGGCTGGCTGGCAGAGCTAACCTGCAGACCTGCAGATGACACACTGTCAGCTGTCCCATTAAACACCAGGCCTGCCAGGGCTACAGCTTTACTTCCCTGTGTGGCACAAGGTTTTGCCACTGGCAGAATGAAAGATTCTGTTCCCTGATTAATAATTACAATAGAGACATATAGAAATATCCTGAGTTAAAACAAAATAAACAGCTAAAATCTAAATGAAACATTGTGCTTTAGTGTCCTAGAGCAGGTCTTGACCAATATCTGTCAAGCGAGGCCCTATAGTTAAGTAACCATTTATCTTGTTCCTATTACTGTACGGTCCCTAGGGCCATGTCTCATATTGTGTCAGCCCCCTCAGCACTGGCCATACCATTCCCTAACAAACACTGTGCTGCATAGCCCAGGTCAAAGTTGGTGGGTACAGCTATGCCTGCTTTATCGCCCATAGACACACTATATAAGGCTATGTATGCCAGCCTAGCAAAGCCCTAGCAGGTGCTCAGAATAACTAAGCACAGATCATTCATGCTGAAACCCTACCCTGACGGTAGCGTGACCACGGGCGGGGCACAGATCTGTTTAGATGCTCCTTGGGACGCCTGAACTCAAATAGGATTCATTGCCAGTTTATACCTTACACACATTAATGAGCTGTATTTGTGACATATGTACATTTATGTATGCATCTAAAATGGTAAATATTACTTAATGAATGATATAATAGTTTCTATTTTGTATTGTTGTATAACATTGCATCTTTTCCTACATCCCAATCTATGATGCTACAAAAACACAATTTACGCACTCTAATCTAATCAAATGTATTGTAACCTATTCTGTGTCGAACTCAATGACCTCAAATCTCCCAAATGGCTCACTTCCTCACAGTTGATGACATCACAAGTACATTGGAAGCAGAGGACAGGCCTAGGAGTTGGTTAGGGTGACGGACAGGTCCTCTGAAAGCCTGATTTTGTTTGACAGCAGTTTATCGTGTGTCCCCATTGGCAGTTGGAAAGCATGCACTGACACCCAGAATAGGCCACAGCTGCTACAGAGTGCATAGTGATCCTGTTGCTATTATAGAGCTCCTATACACATGACGTTATTTACAGTTCCACACAAAGGAAAAAAAGGTTTAATATGTATTGTTTACATGTACAGTAAATGTGACTATACAATAGCTGCCACTTGCTTTAGTGGAAGGTCTTGAGGTGAAGTTAAGACAAATAAGAGAAAACCATTATTGTCTCATCCTAAACTATTTTATGCCTATTCAAAATCTAATTATGGATATGGAATAAAAATCACTATAAATGTGTTTATATATTTAGGGGAAGGATGCCTAAAATATTTAATAGAGCAGTTTTTATTTGTATTGTTACTAATTTCCTACATCAAATTGACAATCTAAAAATGATATAAAAATTATAAAAACCTACAGATATCTTAAACAAGGACATATTTCTAATCAACTCTATACCTTGATAGGAGTATTAAATTCTGTTTTTATTTTTCAAACACTAACTATTTCTGGGGGTTCATTAAATATCTTATAAGAAATCATCAGTTAGCAAGAGTGAATCTGTTTGCTCTATTGATATTGAGATTCTAATTTACAAGGGTTGGGGATTCCATGTCCTTCTTAAAAGGCTATTTTTGTATCTCTTCAGCAAAGCAGACCTTCAGTAAGGTGAGGATGTTTGTTTTTAGATGACCAATTAAACTATTGTTTTTAAGTATTTCAGCTGACTTGTCTGGAGAGAGTCATTTTCAGCTTGGATGAAAGTGTCTCTCATAAGAGTGAGAATGGTTTCAGTAAATTGTATTAATTGTGGAGGGCCCTTTTGTGTTACGCTCACAGAACCCAGTTCTCTGAATGAATCCAGTGCATTAATGGATTCAGTCAGAGTTGAGTTAATATGTCTCCTTGGCAGAGACTGTATAAATCGCCTGAGGATTTCCATGCTCCAGTTCCTCACAAACGTCAGTCTGGCTGGGTCTGTAAATCAGAGAATTCATGGTGGGGTTGCCATGCCTTTCCCTCTACATTCACTGTACTCTACATTCTGTACTTTACAGTACGTAAAGTACAGAATACTATAATAATGTCAACTGTTTCTAAAATGTTCTGTAATATTCTCATATTAGCTTTTGTTGAGTTTATCCTTACATAGGAGCTCACATTTGAAGGAGATGTGAACCGTTACTACTGTACCTGATAGATGACCACACGGAACTTGTTGCGCGTGAGCAGCTCATCCTGTGTGCTCTCCACCTTCTTGACCCTGACGTTCTGCTTCTCCACCCGCGAGCGTACCTCCTTGACGTTGGCGCTGACCTTGCGGGTCTTCTGCAGGAGCTTGTCCACGGTGCCGCTGGTGGTGGTGTGGTCGCTGGCCAGCTTCAGCACGTCTCCCTGGACAGTCTTGATGTTGTCTTCCAGCTGTAGCTGCCTCTCCTCCATGCGCTGCTGGCAGGACTGCACGTTGTCGATGATGCCGGCCACGCGCTCCAGCAGGGAAAGGATGGTGAGCGCGCTGATAGGGTTGCCCGCCTCGTCCTCCACGCCCACTATCTCCAGCTTCTCCTGCAAGCCTGCCATGCGCTGCTTGTGCTGGTCCATGGTGCTAGCGGCCACGTGAAACTCTTCCTGCAAGAGCTGCTGGTGTGCCGTAGAAGGTGAAGCTGCGTGCGTGATCAACTCAAGGCTAAGGAGTCATTCGGCTTGGCAGCTGACACACCTCTCTGAGCCAACCTCAAGCCTGGGACAGGAGAGAGAACAGACCCCACCTACTGGTTTGAGGGGCTCCTGGATTCACAGGCTTGTTTGCATGGGGTTAGGCCATGGATTGGAAAGGGGTGTGATGACGATGAAGCACACACACATCTATAAATACCTCTCTATGTAAGGTGACACTGGGACATGTTGGGATGATGCAGAAATGATGGAAACTCCCTCCTGAGCTTGGTTGATTCATAGAGCCCACAGCGTAAGTGTTGCACATACTGTACGTCCCTGCAGGCCATTGCATGCATGCTGTACACCATCATCAACCTCTAAAGAGGCCCTCACAAGCCTCTGAGGCCAGATGGAGAGGAGAAGTCACAGTTGTCTGTGCCGATTAACCAGCTCCAGAATGTTGGACGGGGGATTCAACACTGTGGAACGGCCCTCTTTACTTTTCCCTGGGTGGCAAAGCCCACACATTGACTGACAGTGAGATCACAGACCCTGTATATCGACCACAGTGTGTAAGCAATAGTGGATATATTTCCCTTCCTCTCTTTCAAACAGCTGGGTAGATAGTAACTATAGATACAGATAAGAATGTAACATACATTTCAGATGCTGGCTGCATAGTGATAAATATTAAAGTTCATTTTGTGTTGTGTATATATACTGAATACTTTTATACTTCAATCAATATACATTGCTTCAAAGGGTCAGAGGTCAAATGAATATCCATCGACATTTGGTATTCATTTGCTTCTCATAAAACAAGTATACACTGAAAAATGCTTGCTTCAGTACAATAACAAAGCTAATGAGACACATTTTCAGTAACAGACAATTTGATGCCAAAATGCAGTATGTTTTATTATTTAAATAACTTGATATTGTGGGATTTAACATACAGAACTAGTAGTATCTGTACTGTTGCAGTTTGAACCTTACTGCTTAAGTGTTTCGACTGAAACTAGCAGCTGCATCGGTTCCCGTAGATCCATCCCATCAACCCCCTGGCCCGTCCCGTCTATAATTACCCAGGCAAAGCATGTGGAAATTTATGAGTGCCCTTTTTAATTGAGTGCCAATTAATTATTAAGCCCCTCCTATGTGGCTGCCAGGCAGAGGTTGGGGCATTGGAGGTGGGTGGAGCCTGCAGATGATGGGCTCTGGTTTATTCACCACTAAACTCCCTCTCAGCAGCAGTGGGACTCCCAGTATTGTCAAAATGTAGGCTCTTTCAATTCTACAAAAGAAGAATAAATGTCATTATATTGTGTAGATCTCTGGATGTGTTCATTTCCCAGCATGCCGTTGGTTTGTAAATAAGGAGCTTGTATCTAGTGCTGCTGTGACAGACTGTGATAGAGGGTGAATCCTCTCTGCGTGTGTCTGTCAGGCTGTTTATTCTACCCAGCATGCACTGCATAACTCTTGTTAGCAGCAGTAGGAGTTGGGCCTCATTGTTTCCTGTTGGAGTAGATGTCTCCTGTGGCTGGTCACATGGTGCGCAGAACGTAGGTCGTCTAATACATCACTATTCTTATACACAAACACTCACACACACGGAGTTGCACTCTATACAAAATGACAAAAAAACACCTCATGCATGGACATACATGCCAACACAGAGTTAAGTATTTAGACACACACACACATGGTTGTGTACTGTAATAGGCCTATATACACACTTTGGTGAGACTGAGGCTGCATTCAGGACGGTGTAGCGCTTATGTTACAATCAGTAACAGTAGATGGCAGTGACCTGGAAGCTGTTTCAGACAAAAGAGCAACAGTAGATGTTTGCCATTGGGAGATGGCAAAAGAGATGGGAGAGTATGGAGTAAGTGGGGATCAAGACGCATGATTAAGGAATGAAAAGTCTCTGGAAAGGTCTGGAAAGGTCTCTCTATTGTGTGCTTCTTCCCTGTTGGATGAGAAGCAATGACAAGACCTGCTGGATGGATGAATGGTCCCATGCTGCTACATTATATTGGAACCTTCATTTAAAAATCCATCACTTTAGCAAATATACACGGTTACCTCTGTTACATTCTTTAAATAAATGGTCACAACAAATGCATGCAGTGTGTATAACACACACACACACACACACACACACACACAATATACTACAGGTAGAGGAGAGATTATATCTCCACACTGGCCTGGGAACGTCTCGGGATCCCCCAGTCAGAGCTTGCTGATGTGGCTTGGGAAAGGGACGTTTGGGGTCCCTTGCTGAAGCTGCTGCCCCCGCGACCTGACTCCAGATAAGCGGGAGAAGATGGATGGATGGATGGATGGATATATATACACACACACACAGTATATTGCCAGTTTCTTCTCATGACATGCAGTACAAGGATAAACGTGTACAGAAGTGAGTAACACTAGAATAAAACATAAGCACCTGGCTGTACATTAAAAAAACATGTCATTTTATTTCAGCAGAGACCAAAATAGCCTCTCAAAGTCCTACATGCAGAATATTAACATGTCAAACACATTCTAGTCACATGTAGAGAGCTGGATCGGCCATTGACAAACAGGTAAATGCTGCGTTGGGGACAGTTTTTGACCTACGGACAGATGGACACAGACTAAGACATTACAGAAAGACCCCAGCCAAGATGAACATTCTCCTCACACCATCTGCTCTATGACGTCTCAGTTCCTCTGCCACCGATGCGCACAGAAAACAAATCTTTAAACTGACGAATAAACAAACATAACCACAAACCACGTGCTATTGATGTAGGCTACAGTGCATGCTTATTCCCATTAGTTGTCTTATTAACATTGTTGATTTATGCTGCATTCAACACCTGCAGTAAATGTCCTCATTGAAGTATGATAATGCAAACATGTTGCATATTTAGATGACAAGTAAACAAACACTATATATGCTGGAAGGTGGATTATGTCTGTCTGCTATGTTTTTCTTGCTTTGACGTCAGCTATGCTCAGGATAAGCAAATTAAAGCTACCGGGGGTACCAACCTACATTTCCAAGTTAGACAACTGCTATTTTGTTTTTACAATATAGGATATTTTATTATTAGATGTCTTCAATTCGGCATTTCATTGTGTTGGTTTGTGGTTTTACAAGGCTGGTTTGTTCTATGATTAAAATGGGAACTGTTTCAGCACAAATATACTGTAAACGTCTGTGTATATTCATGCTAAATGCACTGCACTTCTGTGGTCTATGTTGCAATCTTTAGTTGAGGAGAAAATGTAAAACTAAACACAATTTTTTACTTCAATGAGTCCCGTTTCAAGCAATCTCAATATCAATACATTTTACTTAAATGAAAAGGATCAGTAAAACCTCAATGTGCAATCCTTCCCCCCAATGTATCACATGTCAGGCTTCCAAAACAGACCAAGGACCAAAACCCAACTTAAAGATCAAGACGGAGAAAGGCCACCACAAAGCATAAGAGTGTATGTTAAGTAGATCCCTCATCAAAGCAAAGAGGTTTTCAGCAGGTACATTGAAATCACCCATGGATGAGGTCAAGGAGCGACAGGAGACTCGTTTTTTAAAATTACACATTCCTTTTCCCCCCACCACCACCTAAATCCCTTGCTGTCCCCTTCACATCTCTGCCATCCGACAGGAACTCCAGCCGGACCCCTGCGGTAATGTGCTGTAATAATCACACCTTGGCAGCTCAGAGGTGCAGGAGCCTCTAAAACACAGCTTCTCTTTAAACGGTAAAACTACACCACGGTACACACATTTCACAAGTCATGCGAACATACAGGAGCGATAAAACAAACAAACATCCTTGTAGTATTGACGTTAATGTAAAATATATTGTAAAATAAAATCATAATAAATTATTATCTTGTTAAAACACAGTGAGTTCTTCACATGGGATTACGTTAATCTCAAAGTATTACGTGTACACTATCTCAATCGCTGACCCACTTAATACCCCCTCAAAACAAGGATAATAACTGCATTTGGCAATTAGCTGAAAATGATTAGTAAAAACAGAGCACAATAAGGGCCAGGCAATAGATAGAATCATTTCCATTCAATATCACATTCCAGATGGGCATTTACAGTATTTCCCTTCATCATTTTGTGGGTTAACCAGCAAGCCAAATTTACCATACTGGCATATCATTCAACATACTGTAACCAAACAGGAGCAATTCATTTGTTAAGACAAAAGAGACAAATATGTTAAAGTGACAAGTTTAGTTTGGGTTGATTCCTTTTACCCAGTCTGTCGATTGTTTCTCAAAAGAAAACAAAAAAACAAAATCTCTTGAGAATGCAATTTGACGCGTTATAGCTCCATCTGAGAAAAAAAAAAAGAAATAAGGCCCCAGAAATAAATACTCTCATTCTTCGTTTGCTATGTCTTCCCAGGAAAGAATAATACAGCACATTACGTTAAAAAAAATGGTATCCCCAGGCCATAAGGAAAAAAACGATTAAAAATGCAGCTATACCATCCTGGAGTTAGTGTCCGCTGAAAAGTGTCCAAGGTTTTGTTTTTGTCGACGACCCCTGTTGTTTTTAGGGCACTTTCTGGAAAGAGCAAGAGTTAGAGACATTTTAGAAAAAAAAGATATCTTCACAATTATTATAATCTCATGATAATTGTATAATTACAGCTGTTTGGGTGAAATTCAGATTTTAATGGGTTCTTATGTTAACACATCTGAACTAATCTTGATTATATTATATCTTCCCTTCTTCCTCTCTTGGTCTTTTGTTGAATCTAATAGCATCATAATGTATTTCTTCTCACTTAAAGGAAGGGTCAGTCATTCTTGCTAACTCAAAGCTCAAATCAAAGCAGTATCGCTTCGCGCTCCTCCGTGGCGGCGCCTCACACATAGAAATGCATTGTGAAGCAAAGCGTAGTGCAAAGCGTAGTACTACGGCTTTGTTGATACGAGCCGTGTTCGCCACTTTGTCATGTTACTGTTTACGGAGCCAGGGCTGTGTAGAAGCATCGGATAATTGTTTCAATAGCGAAATGCAAGGAGATATTTGTTGAATTTGACAAAAAGTGTATTATCTTACATTTAGCTTGCAATAGCTGACTATACCTTTAATGCCTATAAGTACCTTCCTATAATCAAATCTCATCACATCCCATCTAATATCCCTGCTTTCCCTCTCATCTCTGCTAACACCTAACACATGATCTGTCAACCTGGCCTCACCTAGTGATGCACATCACCACTGCAACGATAATGGCAATCTGCACTGCTCCGATGATGGCAGCTATGAGGACGTAGTGAAGCTTCTGTCCACTGGGCACCACGTACAGGATGTTGAAGTCCTGGGGTTCCTCACACTGTGGGCCCTTGTAGCCTGCATCACACCTGTGACACACACACACACACACACACACCACCAGCCTAATATTACAGGCACATTTCCACATTGTAGTGCCAAGACATGATATGCTATAAAGCATCAAGAATGACATGTCCTGTCTAATAGAAGGTTCATGAATGTGACATAAACAACCATGAAATGAAATTCTCTATTGATGCAGTAAATGATGACGGGTGGTGTCAGGGGTTGATGGCCCTACCATGCAAAGGCCTCCGCCCCCGGAGCCTGTGGACTGGCTGGTACCCGAGGATTGGCCTCCGCCCCCAGAGCCCGTGGACTGGCTGGAGCCTAAGGATTGGGTCCGGCCTCTGCCTATCTTCCCAGAGTCGGCCCCACCTCCCCCAGAGTCGGCCCCACCTCCCCAAGAGTCGGCCCCGCCTCTCAGAGCCGGGGCCTGTAACAACACCCCTGTGCAGCAGCCGGCGCCCCCTGCCAGCCGTGAGGTGGAGCAGCAGCGTCCGGTGCTAGCACCTAGGCACAAGGTGGGCCTGCCTGCACAGCAGCAGACACTCCCTGTCAGCCCTGGGAAGGAGCTGCCGGTACGGTCTGCTGCCATGGAGCCCAAGGACTAGCCTTCGCCCACGGAGCCCGTGGACTGGCTGGAGCCCGAGGACTGGCCTACACCCCCGGAGCCCATGTACTGGCTGGAGCCTGTGGACTGGCTGGAGCCCGAGGACTGGGTGCCGCCTCTGCCTCTCTTCCCAGAGTTGGCCCCACCTCCCCCAGAGTCGGTCCCACCTCTGCCTCTCCTCCCAGAGTCGAGCCCCGCCTTCCCCAGAGTCGGCCCCGCCTCTGCCTCTTCCAGAGTCGGACTCGGCCCCGCCTCCAGAGTTGGCTCCGCCCCCACTGGAGGTTTCGGCGGCTCTGCCCTCCTGGTCTGTTCCGGTGGCTCCACCCTTTTCTGGAGCTTCCCCAAAGCTTTGGGGGTGGAGTCAAGGGTTGATGGCCCTGCCATGCTTCCTGGGGTTTCCCTTCACTCATTTACTCATCTTGGACTGTCTGTGTCTTGTCATTAAACACACCTGGTGCCCATTCCCCTAATTAGCTAGAGTATATGTAGCCCTATGTTTCTCCCTGTCTTTATCATTGATGGTTTCCTGTACTGGTGAGTGTTTTTTGTATTGTTTTTGATTCAAATAAACATTGTTATATCTCCAACCTGCATTTGGTTTCTTCCACCCCCACTCAACCGTGACAAGTGACAAATGGCGCAGTGGAAGAGCAGGGCGATAGGTGATCAAGAATTCGCTGGTTCAAACCCCGTTAACTCCTCACCAAGTGTTGAGACGACCTTGAGCACGATGCCTAACCCTAACTGCTCCCGGCAGTCAGGTGTCTCCTTGCAGGGCTGGTGCGTGCGTGCGTGCGTGTTAAAGCATATGCACCAATTCATTCAAGGCTTAACGTGCAGTAAGTTGTCTTTTAGAGTTATTTACAGGTATACTAGCTAATAATATTACTATGCATCCCATTTCACACTCAATAAACTTCATTATTGTGGGCTATTTGTTTGGAGTGTTAAATCATAAATTAGCTGAGGCACTACATCCAACTAAATGCTCTTTCCTTCTCCCGACTCTCTAAAAGTGTGGAGTTGGAATGCATTGTTTGATGCAATATCTATTCTAGAGTCAACAGAGCAACATGAAGCCTCTGCTGCCCCCTGCAGTGAGGACAGGAAAGACAGACCTGCAGGTGGCTGTGTTGTACTTGATTTCACACTTCCCGTGGACACAGAAGCCAGCGTAGCTGTCAGCACAGGGGATAGACATCCCAGCGTAGAATCCATCCCCATTGTCCAGACCTTTGGTCTCTGTCAAGGGTGAGAAATAGTTTTTTTTCACTGCAATAGTACTACTTACTTTACGATTACCGCATTATATTATGTCATGCTCTAGGTTATATACGGTACTGTATGCTTGATGCTATTTAAATTGCTATTATACAAAATGCTTGTTGCAGTATATAGCAAAGGACAACTATATTTTCAGAATCCCAAAAATATCATCCTACAGAACCCCAATAAGGTGTAACAGGGAGTGACAATTTGAATAACAACCAGAATGTTCAAAATATCCCAATTTAACCTGTTGATTTGACCTGTTAGCTAAGCTTGTGTTAGTAGCAGTTTCTCTTTTCACTTTCCAGCATTAACCATTATTCTATTCATCTTGGACAGCTGCAATAATATCTTAGAGCGCAACAAAAAGTGGTTGATATTTTTCAACCCACAGCCTTGTAAGAACTTAAATAAATGCATATTTTATCAAAGTATAATAGAATTATATGTATTTACAATGTAAATTGTATATTTAGCTATCCACTTAACTGCCGGTGACCTGCTTGTCCACAGCATAGGTATTTAATGCCATGTTATCTTTGTGAAGTCATTATGATTTGCCCTGGATAAAAATGTCAATGATAATTGTCCAGAGACATAAAATGCAAAATGAAGGCATCAGCCAGAAAAATGAGAGCATCGATTCAAAGCCTGCCAGCTTTGGAGAAGAGATTTCCCCAGAGAGGTTTAGTTTAGCATTATCAATGCAGACAATGGCAAAGAGTAATAAAACATGCACGATATGCTTTCATCTCCGGTTACAACTCTTAAAACTCTTTCACTTCTGAGATGTGTGGTTTTATAAAGATTCACTGTATAAAATATATAGTGAATACTAATGTACATAGTAATTAGACAATGTTAGTGTTATGTGAACACATATTTTTCCATGTATTGTTATGGACTTTTTGGGCTATTTAATCTGTGTTACATTAATAAATCACAACACGTTGGAGAAAATAACTAAAGATAGTTTACTCTCTAAAATAGTTATATATCCTTACCTAAAATGTCAGGTTTGAAAGGATTCTTGTCATCTTTCTTTATTATTTTATCCTTGGCAGCTGTAGAAAAGACAGATTGTTCACCCCAAAAACTTTTCTTTTCCAAATTTATACAAAAACATATTTCTAAAATAAACATCATACCATCATACGTACATTTGCCATTTTTTAAATGAATGGCAGGGTCAGTAATATTTGCTTTCTTTGACCTCGAATCAAAACTGTATTGCTCCGTGCTACTCCGCGATGGCGCCTCACACATGGAAATGCATTGAGAAGCAAAGGGTAAGGCTTTGTTGATATGAGCGGTGTTCGCCACTCTGTTATGTCACTATTTATGAAGTCAGGGCTGTGTATAAGATATTTCTTTCAATGGACCGAAGGGTAAGATAGCAAAATGCAAGGAGATATTTGTTGAATTTGACAGTAAGCTTACAATAACTATACCTTTAATGCAAAGTACCTTCCTATAATCAAATATCATCACATCCCATCTAATTTCACTGCTTTCCCTCTCATGACACATGACCTGTCAACTTGTCATCACCTAGTGATGCACATCACCACTGCAACGATAATGGCAATTAGTGGCTGCGTTTACATGGACCATATTATTCCCATTGCAATCAGGTTAAAAGCCCAGCCCGAAAGAAAAAGCTCAATATAAACACCACGATCAGAAGAGAAATGCCCAACCCGATTGAAATTTCATTCCAAAGCAGAGAGATAGCATAACCCGTTCCATGACCTGATTCAAATAATTCTACCATGTAAACGGTTAAACCCAATTACGTCCTGGTTGCGTCTCATGCGCATGCCCCAACTTACATTTTCTGTGAGGCTGGTAAACTATTCTGCACAGCCACTGTACAATTAATGTATTTATAAGAACGGTTCAAAGTCTGGACAAATCAGCTGCTGCCCGCATAATTAAGTGAAGGGAGCTAGTACAGTGATTTCATCTGGAGCCGTAGACTACATTTCTCCATGAGTCACACAAATAGCCTTACTCTCCAACGTACCTACAACTATAAGCTAGCCGGCTTTACCATTTGCTAGCAGGACATGTTACATTATGAGCTAGATAATGTATGCATGTTTAACATCAATTGATAAGTAAACACCAGACCCGAATAGGTGACAAACAGGTAATCCGAAACGGTCAATTGGAAAGATTCCATTTGGGAAGACAAAAATTGTCGATGTAAACCCAGCTAATGTCAAAGGGCTTGTTCACTTCAAGCTCAAATCAAAACAAACTCCCTCAGAAGCTCCAACCATTGAAACACATTGCAAAGCCAAGGGCATTGTTGTTGTGATAAAATAAAGGTGTAGCTAACGAGGCTGGGAAAAACTGGGCAGGGAGTAACAGAACAGGCCTGAAACACAGAGGAAACATAGGATATTTATGAAAAGACAGGGAACACAGGACAGACAGACTCTATGTATGTCTATGTATTCATCCCATGGACCACAGACATATTTACTGTATATGTCTGTCTATGTTTATACCTTTCTCTCTGAAGCCTAGTCTTTGTTATCAGTCAGGCAGTCAGGGCCCGGAGGACTGAAGACGGGATGAATGTTTACTCTCCTGTCTGAGTGCGGCCTGTCCAAGATATTGTGTGTGTGTGTGTGTGTGTGTGGGGACAGGAGAAGTAACCATACTGTCTGCCCATACACATACTATGCATTTTGAATGTTTCATCATTCCTATATTGTTAATATTGACAGAGCCTCTTTCCCTCTCTCCTATTGGTGCTTAACATTGTGACTATTAGGTCTCTCTCAATCTGACCTGACACAGAGCTGTGGTTGTGTTTAAATAGAAGATGCTCCACATGAAACTACATTAGCATGTAAGATACACTTCTTATTGCTTTGATATGCAAAGCTGTGCTATCACACAGACCGGGACAAATCTTGGTTTATTTTCGTTGCGGCATGGAGCATAATGCCACTGGATGACTCACCTTGAACCACCCTGTTTATGGATTGGAGTGCCTATTGTGCAAATGAAACTGAATAGAATATTTATATTCAACAGGAGATATATTTTTCAGCCTGATTTTCTGTGACACTATGAGGCTGTTACACCTCATATAGGTAATGTAAAATCTCATTTGAATATGCACTCAAATGTTGCCTTGACACAAACAAGCTTTTCAATACATGTGGTGGTTATAAACTATGTTGATTCCTTACCATGCAAGACATTTACTATTCTCATATGTAATTTATAATTGTTGATTATACAGTATAAATATTCACAAATATATTAACCTAGCATTTCTGGAATTATTTGTTCAACAAGCTGTCTAATTACTAAACAAATATTTCAGACATTGTGCTGATATAAAGTGTATATATATATTTTAAAAATAATTTCTAAATCGTGATCATGATGAATAAACATTCGGTAACAATTACAGTCAATGGGGCATTTTGGGGCTGAGATGGTGAAATAGAGCTATCTTTCTCCATCTATATATATTTACATTATACATTGATAATGTAACCATCTTTATAAGACATATGTTTACAAAGTGTATGCATAAAGCATTTTTCGGCTAATGTGCTTCAGAGTGACCTCCAATGGAGAAGACCTGTGACAGGAGCCTTGGCCCAGAAGCCTTGATAGTGAGACTAGGCCAAGGGCAGGCGCTTCTGACCAAAGGGATCTCGAATTATCACAGCACTGATCGTTCCCCTGCAAGCAATGCTACTGTGCTAGCTTCCAGTGCTAACAGCTGACAAGAAATCCATAAAACACTGGCCACTTCCTGTCTCCTGCCAAGACCGATAGAGGTAGTCATTTAGTTCCCCGGAGGCGACTCCTCATCAATGGGAGAGGATGATGTAATACGAGGGCAGTGTATCAAGTGAAGATCAACTCCAGGGAGCGGTGCTTTAAGGATGTGCTTGAACAGCTTGCGGAAAAGCCTTAAGTGTTGGTACAGCAAAACAAAGTTTCTAAAAGACAGCAAACTGTATCTACAAATTAGGTTCACATCTCGGATCCCCAACTCAGCAAAGACATCCTGTCTGTCACTTAAGAGTCTTTGATTTACCCATGTTAATCAGCTTGGCGGAGGATTACTATGGACAGGGACACGTGTCCAGTTAGCGAAGGTCTTATCGCGCCGTGCCCAGCTTCACACAAGCCAGGACAACATGCTGCATGAGGCAAAGACCACTCTCATTCACCAAAACCTGGCACATGAAAACTGCTTTAATGGGAGCTTAGCTCCTTTGTTCCTGCTTAGCATGGCTAAGATAACAGCTGTTTAGACTTGTATATCAATAATGATGAATATACAATACAACTATGAAAAATCAATCCTTGAGACATAGGATATAAAAATAAAAATAAATGTTCTCCAGAAAACATTACTCCTGTAATTTAAATATCTGACTAATTAATAGTATCCGATTTGACCAAATGTTTATTTACACTTTTACGTGGTTGGAAGATTCTGAACAAGGTGAGACTCAACAGTGATGCAATAACAGCACACAGGTCATCAGTGGAGGACACAGAAGTCGGCCTACACGTAATTCAACAAATTAATTTGTTACGATTGTATCATGGATTGGATCATGTACTGTATCTGTACTTCACTCAAATGTTTCTATTTTGGGAGACTTCTTATACTTTCATCATTCTGATACACAATGGCTAATGGGACCCAAGTACACATACTTGAGAGAATAGAGGGAAGCAAGAGGTGTATACGTGTGGCACTTCCACTTTTGGAAGGGGGGGTGTGTGTGTGTGTGTGTGTGACTTATTAACCACACGCACAGACCTGCAAAAAAAACAATTCAGTCCCATGTTGGCTCAGCCAAATATATTAAATAAAACGATTCTGTTGTCGAAATAAACGGAGCTTGTTGAACTTGTAACTGTTGTTGTTGTTGTTTAAAAGCAATATCACACGCAAAGTTGTGCTGTTGCGGCGTGCCGAAGAACACCACATATATATACTGTATATTCATCACAGCACACTCTAGCACAATTAACTCCAATCTGATTCATAATCCGTATTAGTATCGGCGGAGCGGGAAAAAATCCTCGGCAATCCTTGCATAGTGTGTGAAGAACGGTAGTGAAAAGACGCTGGCACTTTACTGGTAGCTCCGAGTTCGCTCTGCGTTCAGCCCTCTTGTGCTTCTCAGTTTGCTTTTGTTTTTCAGCACGAGCCTCCTGGTTTTTTATGGGATTCAACATGCCCTGATCACGTAAAAACTCAAAATTCAGCGCTTCAAAACATGTCTATTAACTGGAGATATAGGGAATTATTACATTAAAAAGTAACAGCAGCAGAAAAAAAAAAAATTCACACAATGATGGAATTAATTAACTTTGCATCCATGGGTCACGTGCGTGCCGATCTGTGGGGGGTGAATCGTATGGGTCACGGATCAACTGTGATCCGTTACACCACTATCAGAATTGGTGACATTGGGCGACTAGCCTGGCTCTGCCCGACTATGCTCTCAGCTCATATTTCGGTGATATTATACATGGAAAACCTGGCTGCATCTGAATAGTATTTTTTGCTTAGAAATCTTCTCAACTGAGTGAATGACCCGGAAGTATCTAAGTTGCAGTCGTGATAAAGCTTTTAGAATTCTATTAATTTTATTATTATTAGTTCTTCGAGATGCATTAATTGGTTTTTTGAGTATATAACATTTATTCCAAAGTAATAGATACTATCAATCTGAGGTCACAACGGTATTTCTGTAGCGAACTGAGGTAAATTGACTGTTTCAGGCCATGCATGGTAGATGTATCTGTCTGGGCGCTACTTATGTCAGCCTTCACAGCAAAATGTTGTTGGTGAGACACCCACTTATGAGACCAAAATCATAAAATGTTGGCTACATTGAAATTTGCGAGTGAAGAGACATTCGAGCGAGAGATTAGCCAGAGAATCAAAGCAGCGGGAGCGGTATTACAATCACTTTACCGCAACGTTGTGATGAAAAGAGAGCTGAGCCGTAAGGCAAAGTTCTCGATCTACAGGGAAATTTTCGTTTCTACCCTCACCTATGGTCATGAAGGGTGTGTCATGACCGAGGATGGGAGGATGCCTCGGAGAAGACCCAAGACTAGATGGAGAGATTATATCTCCACATTGGCCTGGGAACGCCTCTGGATCCCGCAGTCAGAGCTGGTTAATGTGGCTCGGGAAAGCCACAACAGCTGGAGCTGCTGCCCCCGCGACCCGACTACGGATAAGCGGATATGGATGGATGGATGGATAGATAGATGGATTAATGAATCATCTTAAAATCCTATTTTGTAAGACTCTAAAATACCTATTTCACCAATAAAACCTCTAAAATAACTATTTCCTATGTTAAAGTCGCTTCAGCGCTCTCGGTGCTATGTAAACTCTCTTGGATAATGAGACGGAGGAGATTTGATTGGCATCCTCACACATAACATAACACCAATTAAGTTATCCAATGCTGTATTTCAGTAAGGGGATAATTCCACAGGCCAAGCCTGAATGTGATAACTGAGATACATCATTAGACTTGATTAAACAATCAACACCTTTATATGTGCTACTGTTATACAATCAGAACCAGAACATGTTGTGAGATCACAGTCTAACAGTGAATATTGAAACAACTCTACAAACCAACGAGTTGCTCAAGATGTTTGTTGAGGGATATTACACAGAGAGAGCAAAATATCAAGGATACTCTCAGGTGGACCAACTCGTAGTGACATGTTTGAGGTCAAACATGTCACTACTAGTATAATAAAAATAACTGTAAATCAAAAGGGTAATAAATAATGTGTAATAATTATAATATTTACACAACCTTCTATATATATTTTATTTATGTGAAAACAGTTTAGGTTTGTATCTTAAATTGTTTTCAACAGGCTGTCTCACCTGGACATCTCCCCAGGTGTCGCACGTCAATCTGCTCCTGTTTCATACAAGAGGCCTCTCGCACCAGACACGGGTTGTTGTACGAGTTTCCATCGGTGGCACAAACTGGGTTCTCATTATGTCCACTGCAGTCAATGTTACATATACACCTTCAAACAATACACAGCATATTATGTATTAGGAGTATATTAATTGGTGCTTAACCTCAAACAAATTGCAGAATATCACCAGGAATGTATTTAGGGCCCGAGCACACACAATGTGCGAGGACCCTATTGTATCCCTAGTTATTATTATTAGGGCCCGAGCACACACAGTGTGCGAGGACCCTATTGTATCCCTAGTGATTATTAGGGCCCGAGCACACAGAGTGTGCGAGGACCCTATTGAAACCCTAGTGATTATTCTTTCTTTCTTTCTTTCTTTCTTTCTTTCTTTCTTTCTTCTCCGACTTAAATTTTTATTAGGGGGCCTAA
>JAODOY010028821.1:0-22790 GCA_025399855.1 Forbesichthys papilliferus | reverse complement strand
ATTGACACTTTGGGCCCAGTTTGGACATTTTCACTTAGGGGTGTACTCACTTTTGTTGCCAGCGGTTTAGACATTATGGGCTGTGTGTTGTGTTATTTTGAGGGATAAGCAAATTTACACTGTTCTACAAGCTGTACAATCACTACTTCACATTGCAGAAAGGTGTAATTTCTTCATTGTTATCACGTGAAAATATATGCTCACATATTTGCAAATATGTGAGGGGTGTACTCACTTTTGTGAGATACTGTATATATTGTTGGCTGCACATGGCTACTGAAGGACATTCCAACAAAGTGGACATTTTATTTTATGATTACCGATCTACTGCGGCGTGGTTCAAACAGGTACAACTGAGTGGGTAGTACCTGCAGTGGAAAAAGACCCGTGCAGAGGCTAGTAGAGTCGAGTTGAGCTGGTACTGTGCAATCGAAAATCTTTCTAAAGCGTGTAGAGGCGAGGCGAGGCGAGTAGAGGCGAGCTGGTACCAGCAATGGAAAAGGGTCATTATATACCAGGTTTGTGCCTTTCCAAAATCATGTCCAATCAACTGAATTTGCTACAGGTGGAATCCATTCAAGTTGTAGAAACATATCAAGGATGTTCAGTGAAAATAGGATGTGCCTAAGCTCTATTTTGAAGGTCAGGGTAGCTGTAAATAAATATGTACATGTGATTTTATTTTATTTTTATTTTTAATAATAATAATAATATATTTGTATACATTTCAAAAAACTTTTTTTCACTTAGTTATTATGGGGTATTGTGTGTAGAATTGTGAGGAAGAAATATTTTAATACATTTTGGAATAAGGCTGTAACAACAAAAAGTGAAACGCTGTGAATACTTCCAGATGACAGATCACAATACCACACATGAATTCAGTGAGCTCCTGAGAGCAGTAACCCATTCTTTCACAAATGTTTGTAAAAGCAGTCTGCATGTCTAGGTGCTTGATTTTATACACATGGAAGTGATTGGAACACCTGAATTCAATGATTTGTAAAGGTGAACTTTGGCAATATAGTGTTTTTATATACTTTTCTGCCACTAGATGTCATACTAAGCGCAGCTTCTCAGCAAAACATATTCATGTGCAACACATGCTCTATGCTTTGCTAACACCGCAAGCTCGCAACCTTATGTAAACAAAGAAAAGATGAGGTTGGATTATTCCACTATATACTTACATAGAAAACAGAAGTGATTTGCTGCTAGTCATATTTAAATTAGACATCTTTTTAAATAAATTATTTGGAATACTAAGGAGTGTAACAAATGGAATTTAGCACCTTTCAGCACCAGTACAGTGGGGGGAGCTAGAGTGCTTCATTGACTCTCTCGTAGAGGTGAAGAAAAGCTGCCTATAAAATGAATGCCAATTAAGGCTCAAAGGCTTCCCTGGTTGTGTATGGTAAGGTGTGCGGTTGTTGTTATGTTAACGGGTTTGCTATATTCATTTAAGATACCAGTTGGTTAGTAGTGTTTGGTTTATTTATTTTCTATTCTTTTCTTTTAGACCCCGGCAGGGCGGCTAACCTGTCTGCCACTGCACGCCATCTATCTTCCCTGGGAGATGCAGCCAGTGGCTAGTGGGTGCATTGGTTTTAGCAGGAAGTTTTGATAACTTTTGTAGTAGTTTAAATATTAATAAAGTAGTTTTATATACATGATTGTTTTTTCTGCAGCTGGGGTTCAGTAGCCTCGCCACCAGGCCTTTTGTTGTTTCTTGCAGGGCTAAGTTGCTGTGGGCAAACAGAACAGTTTGTAACCACTTACCGCAATGGCACAAAAGACAATAGCCTGACACCGACTTCATAATAAACTGGCAGTTTCAGACAGCTTTCATTCCTTGGTGGACATCATGGATATTTTATTGACACACCCCAGAAACTATACGTGAGAGAGCCGCATAAAAGCCAATGCAAAAAAATCCCGTCATATGCCTACCCACGCAAACACTGCAGATGGCAATGCTTGAATGCACAGGCTTATCTGGGCTGAAGCTCCAGGGCCTTTGAAGACAAGGGGCCTTTCACAAGTCAATGGAAAACATTTTTTCCAATTTGTTGAATTTTCTGTCCATTACTTGATATTCATGGTTTTCGTTGCTGATTGATCCAATTTACAAGTAACCCACGTGGGAAGTGTGACACAAGCCAGAATGTAACTCATTTTGCCACGTGATTTACTGTACCTAGCTCATTCAGCTAATGACAGAGGGTAGTGGCTGGATAAATCGAAGTAGCTGCATTTACACGGGACCCTACTATTCTGTTTGGAATCAGGTTAAAAGCCCAACATGAATGAAAATGCTCTGTTTAAACACCTCAAGAGAAAAGCCTAACATGATTGAAATTTAATTCAGAAGCAGAGGGGTAGTACTGTAGGCCTAGGCTATAAATTGTTCCATAACCCAATTGATAGAATATCCCATAAACAATTTAACTTGATATCTTTCATGATGGCGTTCTTCGCAGGTTTCTAGCTGTTTTGTGAATGCCGACTTGATTAATGTGGAGACAAGAAAATCAATCTGCACATCCACTGAAGTCTGGAGAAAACATGCGTAAATAAGTGTATGGTGACTTGTAACCGTAATAAATCCCTCCACCAGTCACACAAACTGCCTCACTCAGAGTGAGTTGGATTTTAGCGACAACCTTTTTCTACAAAGGCCAGGTAGGACTTCTAAAGAGTAAAACAATCTTAAGGGTAGGCCTACTGTCAGTTGCGAATGTAAAAAATGGCAGGTGATGCACCATTGCCTTCCGATGTGAAATTACATCTTGTGGTGGCGCTGAATGTGGACAGTGCAGGAGGTGATGAGACACAGAACTCAGATTTACAGTTTGTAGGAGGTTGTTAATCACCTTCAGACATAACTTTAGTTGTTTTTCGTCGGGAAAATGTGTAGGGTGTAATAAGTTACGAGGGAAACTGATTAGAATAAAAAA
The DNA here is from genome assembly GCA_025399855.1 of Forbesichthys papilliferus. Taxonomy (NCBI): domain Eukaryota; kingdom Metazoa; phylum Chordata; class Actinopteri; order Percopsiformes; family Amblyopsidae; genus Forbesichthys; species Forbesichthys papilliferus. The sequence continues at coordinate 19,833 of JAODOY010028821.1, read as the reverse complement.
AACAAGGTACGTTTAACTAAGACAGTAAACCAATCACATCAATAACCCGCAAGGGGCAATACAAACTCAACAAAATATAAGGACAGGGAAGCAATCACATGGACGACGAACAGATGTCCGAGGCCTTAATTGCCACCTGTCACAGATTGGCTACAGATCAGTACTCCGGGGAAGGAATCGGAGGGCGCGGCCCCGCCGCGGGATGTCGGCGTGATAGTAATCCCCCCTCTGGGCGCGGCTCCCGACGTGCCTGAGCCCCGACATGCCAGGTGGCCCCGAGGGCGGGGTCCGGGCCGATCAGGCCAGCGAGCGTGGAACTCCTGAGTTAGGGCTCAATCAATGTTCACAGTCCTCACCCAACTCCGCTCTTCGGGACCGTAACACACCCAGTCCACCAGATACTGGAGCATACTCCGCAGCAGAGTTCTTACCCTACTGGAGCCGGAGGAGCCACTTGCAAACCTCTCTCCCTCCCTCAGGATGGTCGATCACTGACCGAAATCGTACCAGGAAGCCTGGGTACGACCACATGGTGTTGTCTCTGCTGTCCCACACTGCAGTCACCCATGAGAGAATGCGCCCGGTGAGGAATGAGGTTAGCAAGGAGATCTTTTCCCTCTCGGTTTATTGCCCTGTACCCAGATACAACTGGAACTGGAGTAGAAACTCCTTACACCTCTCCGGATCGCCGTCGTATTTCTCCAGAGGGGCACATTTACCTCACTCACCAGGGCGCGACGAGTTTCCAGTTCGACAGCCGACGAGCCTGACGCCCCCGCACCCCATAGGGTAGGAGCCTCGTCGGCTGAGAGGGGAGTGTGACAGGATAGGAGATGATGGCGTGACATAGGGGTTTGTATAAAATCATCTAGATAGACCTTTCTATGGTTAGCACCGCAATCCATTCTGCTTTGCTAAGAAAAATGCAACCAACTGCACACACACATGTTCTTGCTGATGTTTGAAGCTGTGAATTCAACAGTCAAAGTTCACCTGTGTTGAACTCTGGAAGTGAAGATGCAATTTTGCATCACCAAAGGATTTTATTTACTTCTTCGCTCCCATGCAATGGAAGTAATTTGGAGGCGAGTACTGGCTGATGATAATTTAGCATGTGTGACGGTAGGCCTACCCATTGCTTTCCAGTAGCATCTGCATCTTTTGTTATCATGCTTAAAAAAAAGTAAGAATAGCTGTCTTCAGAGAGAAACAAATAGCATACTGCTGCACTGTATAGACACGTGGTTATTATACATTTGTATTGTTTTTATTTTGACGAGGGGGGTCCTACATGAAACATCTCAGCCCCAGGACCTAACACAGGTTAAGGTGGGTCTGAATGTGTGTGTGTAACATGTGTGCACAACACTGCACACTTTAATTTCTAAGCAAAATGACACTTAACCTACTACACAAATTGGAGTTTTTAAATACAGTGTGATATTATTTCACTTTCTTTAGTTTGGATACACTGGTAGATAGACGGGTAGGCAATAGACTCGTTGCCACAATCCCTGCAAACCCGACATCATAGTGACGGAAGTTAATTAATACTGAATGAGAACTCATGTGTTCCTAATGGGTCGCTTGGTGTTTTGAGAACTATATATAAAAAAAGGCTCAGTGGTTCTAATCTAGTGTTAATTGTGAAATTTGTTTTGCTACAATACCAACGTATACAACAGCTCAACAGACTGTGCCTGCCGTTGGGGGCGGTTGTGTGCAGACCCAGTTCTGTCTTCCAGAACCGCTGCACGAAACCTGCGGCTTTGGTCTCGGTTTCAGAACCTATTTTTTATTTATAAATATATATATTATTATAATTTATAATAATAAATACTCCCTGGCATTGGCTGAACATTCAATCTTGATAAACAGAAGAAGCTGTCAGCTCACATTCTACCAGAACACCAGCACCAGTTTTCTCCTGACAGGAACAATCATGACCATTGATGTCAACGTCTGATGTGGAACTGATGTTCTTTCACAGTCGAATGTTACAGTCATTTGAGCTAAAATACTGTAATGCTACACGCAACTGGTTAACTCAAGAATTTGATGCCTGTTTGGCAATAAATAAATAAATAAATTAATAAGATATGGTATATGTACCCAATACCCATGTACTATGCATATCGTAGCTGTGATGTTGTGTAACATTCTGCAACATCCAGAGGTTGTTTATGAGGGCACCTGCTATTAGCGTGTATTTGAGCATGAACACACACATCTGATGTGTGCGTGTGTGTGTGTGTGTGTGTGTGTGTGAGAGAGAGTCTGTGTGTTTGGGCATGTGTGCATTGAGGTGAGCTGAACAAGAATCTTGTGAAAACAGCTTTGAGGCAACACATTAAGCAATTAATTCCCTTGACTGAAGATCACACGAGCATTGTGGGTAATGTGAAGGGAACAAGCTGTACCAGAGTCTTATATTAAAATGACTTCTCCCATCATCAATTTCTTTTATTTTCTTGAAACCCTTCTTTGCTCTGTCTCATTTGCTCCTACCAACCTTCAAACAGGTGATTGGAACATTCCCCAGCGTAGACACTGATTCAATATGCTAGTTGTGCCCTGACATTTGTATGCTCACATCGTTAAAGGCTTATTAAAGATGGCAGCAACGAATGTAATGTCGGCCTGGAGCATTTCATTGCACTGCCTGTTGAATGACAATGTGCAGATGCATAGTTTTCATCTCCCTGCTCAAGGCGCATCTCAGAAGTTCATTTCAAAAAGTGTCTGGGGATGATACAAGTATATCTATCACACCTTTCTACAGCAGTGAGGGCACAAAAGACAGAATATCTGTCCAGAAGTATCCCCCTAAAACACAGATTTAATCAAATCTGTTCAAATCTGGTCTTTGGTCTTTAGAAATAACTAAAACAGCCCACACGCTGTCAAAACATAACAGAGACCACTAATCAAAAGCTAGAACAATACAACCAATCATCTGCAAGATAAACACTTGACAAAGACAATGACCAACTAACTACTTGGTAACTAACTCAATATCAGTCATGGAGTGCGATCAGCAGGCTAAACATTTGCTACAGTTAGTACTTTTTGAGCTGAATGAGTTTCTGGTGAGAGAATACTACTATATGGTACCAACAATTACTCTGTTTTATCAGGTATACAGTATATGCATTGTCATTGACAGATTGCATTGTCCAACTCCCAACAACTCACCACATCATTTTAAACAACTTGTTCAGACAAAAAAAAAACGATAGCTGTTATGATAGCTGATTTGAACACATTCATACAAATTCAGGTTTAAAGAAAACCTTTACCACAGCTTAATGTCTTCAAACCATGTAAACTCTAAATAAAGGCAGTTTCACAGACTGGATTAAGCCTTAGTTCAATTCAAGAAAAATAATCTCTACTGAAAATGTTTTCATATAGGACTGTGCTCAATCATATCTGCAAAACTGTCCCCTGCAAATATTCGATAAAAAAAGTAAACGTTCCTCACACAGTCGTTTGTTGAAAAGCATGCATTGATACAAATAATTCCTCAGCTTTTACAGCTAAATGTGTTTTTCATTGAGAACAAGAGGTCAGTGTGTTCCTCTCTAGCAGTGACAAGCTAGCTAAACTGCCTTACACTAATCCATTTAGCTGCCCCATAATTTGCCATTAAAACATGCAATCTATTTTACTCTCAGATCCTACATCTATATAGCCAACATCGAATCATTCAACGCATTACGCAGTCAGAATGACAATTAGCTTGCAAACAGCACCTCAGCTCTCAATGTCAATATCAGTGCACGCTGATGCAAAGTTCTGCTCAGGCAAAAAAGAACACAACTCACACATTGATTGATACAGTATGAAAATGTATGAATTATATATGTCAATACATGTAGTGACCATGAAGGAATTGCGCAGTATCTCTCAGGCATGATGGGATACAAGTGTCTTTGACGGAAGATTTGTGAAATTCTGTGTTGTTTGGCTGCTGGACTCATACAGGGCAAAAGCAGAAACCGAGAGCCAATCCTCAGGGTGATGTATAGCCTGCCTACTATATACTGCTTGCCATGCTCTGAGTCAGCAAAGTTAGCTTTGCGCTAAGTTAAGCTACACCACTCCGCATACGCCTATCTACTGAGCTGTAGCATGACTACATAGCATAAAAAGACAGTCCTCACCACATTATACAATGTTAGACAGATTAGCACAGCATTGCACAATGAAATAAAGACATTACCCAATATTGACACTGCTAAACTCAGCAGTTTCAAAAACTACCAGCAATGTATGCCGCAAACCAACATCAATCAAGTTTATGCACCAACATCAACAATGAAAAACTCATAAAAATAAGATAAGTTAACTATAATATTTTTTCTTTAAATAAACTAATCACAACAGACAGCTGAAGCTCAATGAGAAGTTACTGATCTATTGTTTTTCCAGAGATCTTCGCTCCAAATGCATGTGGGCACTCACCACACACAAATATCAAAGGCATACACGCACACACACACACACACACACACACACGCACACACACACACACACACACACACACACACCCGCACGCAAAGTGTTATTTACATACACAGCAGCAAGATAGCAAGACATCCACTCACTTCACTGACGAGGGCTCGTCGCATCCTACTTGAGGGAGAGTGTGTACAATCTTCTCTTGTGTGTGTGTGTGACCGTCTGTATTCTCCTCTGCAGTTTCTTCTGCTATAACCACTTGTATTCTCTCTCTCTGTGTGTGTGTGTGTGTGTGTGTGTGTGTGTGTGTGTGTGTGTGTAGCCTATGTCTGCCTACGAGAGCCTAATCCCTACTGGGCAAAATGGGTGCTAGGCAGCAAAGACTCCCTGCAGAATACCCAAGTTCTGCACTGTATACACATTACGTACACACACGCACACAAACACACACGAATGCAGATCTCTCAATAAATGACTAGCAGCTGTGGTTAGTGTTCCCTGTGTTGTGTTGAACACAAAGGGAATGAAATCCACTCTGAATATATTCAACAAATCTGAAAATGAATCTGTCAAAATTCTTTAAAGAAAACAAAAAAATCATTGTGTGAAACGTATGGGATTATAAAAGTGCCAAAATTCCATAAGACTTTGCTATGAATGCCGTGGATGTAAGTGTTCACAAGTGCGATTTACAAATTTGATGTGTGTGAAAACATACCTTTTACGCAAGCAAGGCAAAATGTTTATGTCTAAGCGGACATCTTGAAGGAGCTGACACACAAGTGTCATTGTGTCTCCTCAGTTTCCATCTGACACTGTACAGTAGGTCTGCAGCCAATGACATCTGTCCTCTTCCCTGAAGGGGCAACACACACACACACACACACACACACACACACACACACACACAAGGATGAAGGCAGTTATAGAGGGAGTAGTTGGGGAAGGAGAAAGAGAAAGAGAGGTCCTATAATAAGTGTAAATAAACATCGATGTACAGTTACACACTAAGAAAACGTTCAGATGGTAGGTCAGTATAGGTAGCACTAGTCTCTGGCTTCATGCTCTCAGGACACGTAGGTAAACCCTGATTTCACAATGGTCCACACTAAATGGACTGCATTTAATATCGTAACACTTTTAAGCTTTCCTCTTCCAGCCACTCAATGATTACCTCACATTCACACATATATGGTGGCGTCAGCCATGCAACACTTAGCGGGATTCCAACCAGTGACTTTCTGATCACCTGCCGCTCCATGCCACTGGCAGCCTGAACATACATGTTCTGTGCAAGCATTTAGAGGTTTCTTTCATCCATAACACTTAACACTGGATTTTAGTCCAAAGAAAACATCACTTAGCGCTCCAAAAAACATATTTGCATATTTTTATTTTTACGACTACATTTACATAGCCAATATGTTATATTGTCTTGCCATTGATAGTATATGTATTTTTTTTTATTTTTTAAAAAACATTTGTAAATGTGTATATTGGAGCGCTAAGTGATGTCAGATATGTATCACCTCGGGTCTTACAACGTTAAAGCATTACAAAGGTGCATCGCTGTATAGACAACATCTGCAAAATGAGCCTGTTTTAAATGATCTAGACTGAATACCCACTAACAAATAAGCATTGTGAAATGACCAGACTGACACAGACTGTACCATACCAAGAGATGACAGTGACAGCTCAGTTAGTGAGCATTGACCAAATGTCTAGCTACAGATCCATGCAGTGCTGTGTCCTGTACAGTACAGTGTGCCACCATGTTAAAGTGCTCTAATGGGACTTTTTGCCACTAGATGGCAAACTAGAGCATCTCAGACCAGAAAAAATGCACACGCACACACACACACACACACACACACACACGTAACATTCACACATAACCGGACGTTAACATGAACTTTAATGTTAGAAATTCAGAGGAGCTCAGATCAGGCCCGGAGTAGGACTAATTCTCTGGAGATTCATGCCTTAGACCAGCCCACTTCAAGACTGACTACATTAAATAATATAATGAAAACATCATTATATAAGTCTGCAATGGAATATTTGGAATATGTAACATGGAAAGCATGTTTTTATTGAAACAATTAAAATGTTGAAATGACAAAATAGGCAGGCTTTTTTCAAATGACCTTTAACCTATTTCATTTTGTATTTATTACTATACAAAACAGAAACATACATAATGGGTCACTAGTAGCACTTTATAAAGTTGTAATATTGTAACTAATGTGATCATGTTTGCTTATTCACACACTGGTACAGCAGTGTTGCATCCTACACAGTGAGTGAATCAACCTCTTGCATACAACTGGGTCCTGGCTCTGCTTCTGACACTATATCAAATCTTTAAAATGGTAATTTTTCTCACCACAAATCTCCCCCTTTTGCAAAGCTTTCTGATCAAGTCACTTCAGCATCATTATTAATTAATCTGGTATCATTTATTATCTCAGGGCATTTTTCATTGAGCAGGTGTATACTTACTCTTAATTCATATGCATTCTTCAAATTCTTCTATTCATCAGCAATCCTACCCGCTCATTCTGGTGTGTTAGGCTCACACTGTTCACTTGAGGCTGCTGCTGAAGAGCTACAAGAAAATGTTTTATACATAAACATGAATGGTGGTTTGCAGACAACTTTGTTGTTGTTTGCACAGCTGCTAGCATCTTGCACTGCTCCTAACTAGCTTAACATTAGCTTACCAGCCATCTCATCATCTTTAATTGGTGTAGGCTACTCTCACTCCTAACTTTTAAGAAAAAGAGTTTGCTGCTGTGAGTGCAGGAAGAAAGGGACAGCATCCATATTTCAACCCAGTGCCATGACATCACCGGCCCTTGTGGCCAGAAATCTGACCAGCTCACCAGGAACTCTCCTCGTGCTGCCGATTAGCCGCAAACAGAATGAGTGTGATGTCATTCTCTTATCTGGTGGCCTCCTCATTAGCATGATGTCACCACACTGCTTAGCATGACATCACCACACTGCTTAGCATGATGTCACCACACTGCTTAGCATGACGTCACCACACTGCTTAGCATGACGTCACCACACTGCTTAGCATGACATCACCACACTGCTTAGCATGACGTCACCACACTGCTTAGCATGATGTCACCACACCTGGCAGTTAACGTTATTATCACCCCCGTGTTAGGGGGGCTCCTCCTCCTCCCCAACACACAAACACATACAGTACACACAATCACACACTCACAGACACATACACAAACACTAACACATTCCCATACATACACCCCCCACATACCCACCCATACACACACACACAGCCTGATGAGTGTTTGTGAGAGCTTTATGTTGTTCTTCTGCTCTGGGAGCCACGGGTCATCAGATCGCGACATGGTAATATGATGCGATTGGGGACCGTTGAGGGCCGACGGCAGAGGACCGTGGAGGAGGGGCAGGCAGGCTGGAGGAGGAGGAGGTGATGGAGACAGCTCATTAAGCAGTGAGTAACCTGCCCTCAGGATGGCTGGACTTTATGAAGGCTCTGCTCGGGTCGCTTCACCGCTGCTTCCCGCACCACTGCAGTGTTCAGCTGGAAAATGAAGGGCTTCTTTTTTCATTGCAGCTGTACTGTAGATCCCAGTTCTCTGGAGCTCTCCACAAGACTACGCTCCACAAGACAGATCTGTGTGTTTGTATGGCCGTGCTCCCCCTGCTGGCTTTCAGAAGAAATAGTTTTTCTTTTCGATCTTTCATTTTTTATGTTTCCTATGTCCCATCGACCTCTCTCTTCTCCCAGTCTAGATACACTGTAGCCATATTGATATCACAGGTTTGACCCCTAAATATAATTATACATCTTAAGTACTATAGGAGATAATTGTCTTGATGCACCTTGCCGTTAATTTCTAGGAGGAGAAGCTATTCCGGAATTTTTTAAAAATATTATTAACTGCCCATCTAACTGACATTTTTTAATCATACTAATAATTCCACATTAACAGTCTGTGGGTTTCTATTGGGTTTCTATTAGTGGAGACATGGTTAATATCCCTACTACAGTATATTGCTTAGCAAGAAAACTAATATAGTTGTATACAGTAAAGGCGTTATGTACATGAATGCATTTTCAATAGTTCTCATAACATTTTGACACAATACTGCTGTTCGGAGTATTCGTGCATATGCACAGACAACAGTCAGAGTTTCCCCCCCACCACCCATAGGCACAGGGAGGCGACCCTCTCGTCTACCGGGGTGAACTCCAACGTAGCGGCGCTCAGCCGGGGACTTGTGAGTATCCCCACACCCGCCCGGCACCTCACACCCTGGGCAACTCCAGAGTAGAATAGAGTCCATCCTCTATCCAGGAATACGGTTCCAGAACCAAGAATGTGCGTAGATGTGTAACAGGGTCAGTTATACAGTAGCAATACATGTATGTAAATATAATAATTACCCAAAATATGTTTATAGTTTTAACCTGACATGCCTTCAGTTAATCTGTGGAACGTTTAAGAACATTCACCATTCCTACGTTCCTTAAATGTTGTAACACTGGGTGTATAAATAACCTCTCCCGCCGACAGCTCTCCCCTTTTGTTGTTGATCTCCATGGGAGAGGTAAGCTGTGCTGTCATTTATTTCTGTTTGCTAGTTTAAGTTTTGTAGAGTTTACTCTTTTTACTTATTTGTTTTCGTCATTTAATTTATGTAGGAACTGGGCGGAGAGTTGACTGGAGGAATTGTATTTCGTTTACTATTTTGTCAGGTATGTTTCAAATGTATGCCCTTTTGTTGTTGATCTCCATGGAAGAGGGACTGGTCGGAGAGTTGACTGGAGGAATTGAATTTCGTTTACTATTTTGTCAGAATTAAATGGAGACTGCCTTCGAGAGTGTTTTGGTGTGGGTTTCCGTCATTATCAACACAACGCGAGACCGGTTACATGTGTATATGTATATATACCAATGTATATATACATATGTATATATACATGTATATATATGTATACATGTATATACACACACATACATACATATACACACACATACATACATATACACACACATACACACATATACACACACACACACACACACACATACACACACACATACACACACACACACATACACACACACATATACATATATATACATATACATACATACATACATATACACACACACACACACACACACATATATATATAAAATAAATGAATTTGACTGCGATTACCCATTAAGTAAAGCCAAATAGTTTAGTCACTTTTCCGTGGTCATTGTTATTCCTTCAATCTTAATTCACACGTGTTTTGATAGAGTACTACCTTCCTCTCTGACACACTGACTGCTGGACAACATAGTGTAGCTCGGCCTCAGGGTTACATGGACACCTGGCACGTGCGTCACATTGTCATGTGCAATCCACTTCCTTACATTGTGCTGCTGCATGCTCCTGGCAATGGTGCACATCAGATGCAGATGTCCCCGGAGTGTCCACAATGAGCTGTGTGATACTTGTACCGTGCATCTGTAACGGATTCACAGAGCTTCACCTTTTCGACATTTTGTTACGTTAAAGCCTTATTCCAAAAGGGATTAAAAAAAAAATAAAATCCTTCCTCAAAATTGTACACACAATCCCCTATAATAAAGTTTCTTTGAAATTTTTGAACATGTATTACAAATAAAAAAGTTAACATCACATGTACATAAGTGTTCACAGCTTGACATGACACTCTCAATGGAGCTTAGGCACATCCCATTTCCACTGATACTCCTTGAGATCTTTGAGATGGAATCCACTCAGCAAATTCAGTTGATTAGACATGATTTGGAAAGGCACACACCTGTCTATATAAAGTACCACAGTGCATGTCAGAGCACAACCAAGCCATGAAGTCCAAGGAATTGTCTGTAGACCTCCGAGACAGTTTTGTGCCTTGACACAATGCTAAGAAAGGCTACAGAAAGATTTCTGCAGCATTGAATGTCCCAATGAGCACAGTGGCCTCCCGACAAAACTGAGTGATCGTGGAAGAATGGATTTAGTCAGGAAGGTGACCAAGTACCCTATGGTCTCTCTTCTGTGGAGAGATGACCATTTTCTGCAGCACTGCACCAATCAGGCCTGTATGAGAGTGGCCAGACGGAAGTCACTCCTCAGTAAAAGGCACACGACAGCCCACCTGGAGTTTGCCAAACGGCACCTGAAGGACTCAGTCCACGAGAAAGAATTATATGGTCTGATGAAACAAAGATTTAACTCTTTAAATGACAAGCATCATGTCTGGAGGAAACCAGGCATCTCTTATTACCTAGTCAATACCATCCCTACAGTGAAGCATCATGCTGTGGGAATGTTTTTCAGCGACAGGAACTGGGAGACTAGTCAAGATAGAGTGAAAGATGAATGCAGCAATGTAGAGACATCCTTGATCAAAACCTGCTCCAGTGCGCTCTGGACCTCAGACTGGGGAGAATGTTCATCTTCCAACAGGACAACGACCAAAGCACACAGCCGAGATAACAAAGGAGTTGGTTCAGGACAACTCAGTGAATGTCCTTGAGTGGCCCAGCCAGAGCCCATCCTTAATGAACATCTCTGGAGAGATTTGAAAATGGCTGTGCACAGACACTCCCCATCCAACCTGATGGAGTCTGAGAGGTCCTGCAAAGAAGAATGGGAGAAACTGCAGAAAAGTATGTGTGCCAAGCTATTAGCATCATACTCAAACAGACTTTAATCAGGCTATAATTGCTGCCAAAGGTGCTTCAACAAAGTATTCACCAAAGGCTGTGAATACTTATATACATGTGATTTTCCCCTGTTTATTATTTGTAATACATTTGCAAAAATTTTAAACAAACGTTTGTTATTATGGGAAATTTTGGAGTAAAGCTGTAACATAACGTGGAAAAAGTGAAGCACTGTGAATACTTTCCAGATGCACTGTACATGATAACTATTAACCAAGAAAACATGAACTTAACGAATAAGCAGTGTTTCACCAAGTTCAAAACAGACATGCACTGAATAGAATACTGAGGAAAAATGGCAGTAACACAGGGGAGAATGGCTTGTGCATGTCTGTGGGAGCCCAATGGCATGCAGATGATTGGTGACTAATGTGAGGTGTGCAAGCTTCAATTAAAATAGGATGTACAGTGGAGCATTGTTACAGTATAGCAGTTTGAACACAAACACACTATAGTCCACCGCAAGATGAAAACATGCAAACTATTTAATTTACTTGCTTATATACCACAATCTGACTAGCATATTTTAACATATGACAGATAAAATGAAAATAAAACCACACACAGAAATGTCTGAAAAGAAAACTTTTTTTTTTTTTTTTTTCTTTTTTTTAAAATGGTACAATTTGGTCTATGGAGAAACATCATGATCATGAATCATGAAGGACTACAATTTTATGTTGAATAAAACATTTAATTCAGACAACTGTCAATGACATTTAGCCATTGAACAAAATAATATATATTGTGTATTTAGTGTAGTGTAATTTGATATTTCTATAATATACTGTACAAGGTTCATAGCTGTTCATAACTGCTGAAAATGACTAGATATTTGCAGTTCATGGCTGCTAAAATGCATTAGCATGTCTATGTTAACATTAACACATGTAAATATTTAAAATTCCATTTAAAATTAATTTTGATTAAAACAGTTTGGAGGGGGAAAAAAGTAGATATCGATAATTTTCTCAGTAAGAACAAACACACGTCAAACAAATTAATTAAAAACCCTGGTGTCAGTAAACATTTCTGCATAAGTTAAATTTAACCAGCTATTAAGATATAACATCTTACACATCATATAAAATATTCATTCATGGAAAATAATATTTCTTTCCATAGTCTAAATAAAATATTTACATGCAAAGAACTTGCTCAGGCCTGGCTAATATAACCTCTGAATGACAAACTCCTGATTTAACCATTCTGACAGCTGTATGACATCTTGGAAGGAAGCGGAGCGGGGACAACCAAGGAAAACGATAGTTAAACAGACAGGGAACATGGCAGCATGGCCAAATTATCTCCTGAGTCATACATATTTTCCTTATCACAAGATAACATGAGCCGCGTATGTGAGCGTAGAATCTGACAATGGCTGCAGTTGATTTTGCTTTGCATTTTATGGGGGTTATGTAACTATACACATTGTGTTTGGTCAATTCATGTAACCAACATGTACATACATAACAGAACCGGGGTCTTTTGCTTTTCACTACTATACTGTTCCGGTGAAAGGGAAACACATATACTGAAAGAAAGCAGTGGCATAAAGCGTCACATTTCTGCGGTATCAGAGTGGCACAGGTCACATAAGGGATTTATTGGTTGGTTGTCTGGTGGAGGCAAGGGCTCATTGCCTGCCTGGTGCCTGACCTTGGTGTGCCGAGAGGAGCAGGTACCGGTGACACAATCTGTCTGCATTGTCTCAGCACTCGCCCACAGCGCCCACCCTTGACCATCTCTGTCTCCCCCAGCCCTGATCACTACCTGGAGGGATGGTGTTACAGGAAGCTAGATAGGGCCTTGGTGACAGCTCCCTCTCCACTTCAGCTGCGACTGGCTGCCTGAGGGAGTAGGAGGGGGATGGGAAGAGGGGGTTGGGAAGGGGGTGGAAGGGGCACAGTGCAGTTAGTTATTACCTCGGTATTAAATGGAAAAAATTGCAATGCAATGAGTCAAGCTGGCCAGTCTATCGATGAGTCAAATAAAACAATAGCAATTCGGGCATGACTCAAAGGGCATTTAGAGATAGTGACAAAAGTCAAATAGTCAGATACAACACAAAGGCTTACTTCAAGCAATAAGGATAAACAATAAACAGGCAGCTTGGAAAGAAACCCTAAATGCAACAAATGGCCTCTGACTTCATACTGAAATACATTACTTATTTTTATTGAAGACATTAATGTCTCAAAGCCAATCCAAGCTTTAAACCAGACACTTGCCAGACCATGAAAGGGAAAAACACATAGGATGTGGCAGATACTGTATGTCTGGCCATTAGGCCCAATAACAGCAATAACAGGCTTTCCGGTAAGAGCACTCGGCTTCCTCTGGAGGTAATCGCCCATCAGATGCAGTTTAGATGCATGCAGCACGTGGAGGAGAAGATGCTATCTCCCAACTAGGGGACCAGACCGCCTGATCAGACCACTTCACCCATGCAGCGCTATAGCAAATGTATTGTGTCCATTGTGTGCAGTGCATACCTGCATCGTGTCACCCTGGTTCTACAGGTGTAGCACGATTCAGCTGCTTGATCACAATAATGCAATTGGAAACTCAAGGGCTTAAACAGGAGGACGGATAGCTCACTTTAGAAATAACTGATCAGAGTGAACACATTTTTAACTCACTTGTCCAATATATACTGTGTAAAACTATCCCTCCAGCAACATTTCAACTTCTCTAACTTTGGGGATTGGGGGGAAGGGGGGCGGACCGTGAATTTTTCTGAATTCTGAACTATGAAAATGTTGAATGAATATAGAAATACCCCATTAAACAAGGCTCCATTACAGTAGATACAGTTGGCTATAGTGGCATATGACAGCTGCAGTTGTGCATGGCTTCTGCCCAACCAGAGTTGTTCTACATGAATCTGATGCACTGACAAGTCATGCTGCCTGCCTTTATATTGCAAGAGGAACAGCACATCATGCCGGTGAAGGAATGAGTGTGATTGTGTGAGGGAGTGACAGAGTTAAGATAAGGAGGTGCGGGTGAGCAACAAAGACATGCACCACACACAGATGTCTGGCACCAGCCACCAGACAATGTGTTGGCCAGCCATCTGGGTCAACACACTGACATTGTGAGTGGAGGAGGTAGTAACTGATCATGTTTACGCACTCTGTCAGCGCCCTCCTGCAGAGGAGATGGCGGAGGTAGGCCGGCTGCCCTGCAGGGGCTCCAACTGGGAGAACTGGGGGGCCAGTGGAGGGCCCCGACCCCGGCGAGCGCTGTGTTGGCTAGCAGCTGTCTCGGGATCAGGTGTGCGGGGAATCTTGGGCCGGCTGACAAACACTTGTTCACTGCTAGAAGGAAACATCAACAAACTAAATACAGACAGTATTGCAGTACTGTGCATGAGTGTGATTCTGTCAATTACATTGCAGGAAACATTTACCACAGGAGGTGCCTTTTTAGAGAATAATATATATCTTTATCAGTTGGTACTTTTTCTGGATCAGAAATTAGTGAAGCTCACAGTGCAGAACATATCTGATAGATGCAAAGAAAGTTGGTAAGACTGAACAAGAAGATAAGCTGCTATTTTTAAAGCGGGATTTTATAAAAGTGTCCACACCTAATCTCAGATTCTCTCAATTTTAAAGTTCACGGCAAGACCGATTTATAACAGAGACATATAGAGAAAAGTTGCAGCGGTTGCTCAGCTAGAGCTAAATCAGGCCTGAAAAGGTGTATAGGCCTACCAGTAGTTCCAAAGTACAGCGAGTGAGCGCCCAGTGATCTGCATCTTCAACTTTTTTTTTGTAGGCCTACTTAGGGCTACTCAAACTCACGTGCTATGATAGGATGGTCTAGTGGTCTGGTGTCCCCGGTTTTCCTATTATTTATGATGCATCTCTCGGGCATCACACAGAATAGACTTATATAATTCTTCAACTGAATGCATGGGAAGTGGTTTAGAGAGATAGTTTTGAATAGGATCACGAGGCACCCAATGTAGGCCTATGACGTGATAATACAGTTAGAAAAAGTGTCCACCCTTAATGTTTTTTTTTGCGGGAATGCAGAATTTTTGTTGTTGTGTTACTTGGCTGTGACTGGAAATATATGCCTTCCCCGAGCAACAAAGGTGACCTCAGCGACAGCTTGTGAAATTCGTGTAGCTGAGCGAGCAGACTTGTGAAAATAGCCTGACGATACACCGTTTTGTCCTGTTGCAGTGGCTTAAATGGCAGGTTTTAATGTTGCTGCAGTGTCGGACTGGTACTGAAACCTTAATTAGGTCTAGCTAACAGTAATGCCAAAGTATAAGCTTGATTCATAAACACCGGTATCATTTTCTGAACATTGAAAATGCTGACCTGACGTCTCTGGTAATCCTGATTCCTGGTAGCCTACTGCTGCATCTGCTGGCTGATGTCTCCCTCACTTTGACGGTGGTCGAAACAAGTGTTCTACTTTTTTACCTTGACAGCATTAGCTTGGAGTGTTTGTATTTTCTCATCCTCTCCTTATATTTTGAGAACATAGCGGCCATAGCCTACATGGCTGTAACATTGACAAGCCGTTCGGGAAATTCCACGATTCTCCCTAGTTTGACCCTGGTTGCAGACCAGTTTATTTTAAAGTAGTTGATAGTTTAAACTCGTATTGTTATAAATCTTTGCTGTAAACGCCCCCCAATGGCACCTCAACGCCCCCCTTTGTGCGTACGCAACCGTTGAAGCCAAATGCGCATGACTGCTATGACCTCTACCCCCGAAAACTGTGATTGGGTTCCACCCCTATTGCCAGATGCGCTTTTGAGCAGTTATAGTTTAAATGAATGGGTGCCATTTTAACATCCCGTATCCAGTTCTATTATACAGCCATGATTTCACACTGAGCTCAGGCAGCCAATCTCTTTGGCCCAGGCAGCCAATCTCTGTGATTGGCATAAGTGCTTCTGATGCCACCACGCCTATAGTCACATCTGTGTGATCACAGCCTTAAGGTGCAGTAACTCTTTCAAACATATTGTCAGGAGTAAACAGTTGAAATTTTCCCGTCCAGGGCCCAGTTGTCTAAATAGCAAATGCAAATAGCAGATACCCAATATCCCACAGTATATGCACTTGCATTTCCAAGACTGACACTTTAAAATATGTATAGATGGGATAATAATAGAAACTTCCGCAAAATGTTGACTTCATTTACATGTAATAACTTTGGTTTTACAATACATTTTGGGACCCATAACGCACTGTAATGCACTCTAACTTTAACTAAATGCAAGGATAAAAAGGGTATTTAAAACACAGTAAACCAGAAGAATACACTGTAAAATGCTGTACTGTAAACTGGACATCTTGAAACAATGTTCCAGCAGATCTCAGAAACTGAACTGGATTGAATAACAGAATAAGCCAGACAGTCTCATAAGCAATGCCCTTACCAAAGTCAGAAAAGCCTACTTCCGAAGAAACAAACACCACAATTAATTATATTCAATCACCTCGTTAGAACGCACAAAAATGCTACAGAATTGCTGCATTAGTCCAGCAGCAAAGAGGTTTTGCATCATGTTGTATGTATATGCCACAAATAGGTGACAAACCACGTAAACTACAACATTAGCTTTCAATGTTATAAACCTTGCTTTAAGTACCACTAGAACTCTGACTAAATCAGATGTTGGATGTTAGACACGCCCGTTGAATCACACCTCAAGGATGCCACTGGATTTTGACAATAAGACTAAATTATTCATATAAATGTAAATCCAGGTATTACAGCAGCCAACTGTAATGTAAACTCAATAACAACTTGCCCTCTCATTTGCATTGAATATTAAAGATGTCACCAGAATTGTGTATCACCATCTGGCTATTATAACAATATTATCCAAATCGAATGGATGATGCAAATATCCACAATACATGCCTTTGTAAAGTCCATATTGTAGACATATTGTCCTGTACGTATCCAGGGGGCAGCAGTCAGCCTATTGCAGCCCTTTATTCTCATGTTTCCCCACATTCTTTTGCATTAGATTTTTAGTTGATCAACACTGTGATTAAGGGCTATAGAAAGCTGACTTGACTGGTCCCTTGTTTTCCATCGTGCTATGATTCTGTTGATTTTATTTACATTTCCATGGCCTAGCTCTTTAATGCTATTATCACAAGAGCAGCTTATCGCACTAAGGTGAAACCATGCAGGTATGCATTGGTTGACCCTCAGGGATAGCACCAGGAATGAGGGTGCTTAATTACAGTGCAGTTTCCTTGGGCTTATTACATGGGGGTTGGGGGTGCAGGATTCAGGAGTCAAGTTCCTCTGGGATTTGGGGGAGAGACGCAGGAGGAAACCGAGGAGTAGAAAGAGGGGAAGGTGCGCTGAATGGTTCTCTTTGTGGTCGCTGCTCGTTTAAACGCATGTCACAGGCGGGCCTGGAAGTGCTGAGTCATCGACCGGTGTGGAATCTCAAACCCTCCAACCCAGCTTCCCCACTGATACACAAATACACGGACATGCACCACCAAGAGCTTTCTTGTACACTCTGCCAGATCATGTGATTTTACTTTGAACTTTGTCTCAGTCTGTCTAATAGCTTACCTTATCCCATCTGTTGAGTTATTAATAAAGCACGGAAAGCCACATGAACGGTGTTTATCTGGCATCTTTTTCTTTATTTATTATTCATGTTTTCATCCTATTCACAGAGCTAGAGCCGTGTAGAAATACCTCCTTATTCATTCAGCATGCACAGAGTACTGTAAGCTAGCGGACTGCGAGGAGATACAGTACTTGGTGAGTTTGAAAAAAAGTGTATTCTCTCTGATGGGGATTTTATGTAATACCAATATTCATGTTATTCTATGTATCATCTTTGTGCAATTTAACTTATTATGTAAATTATTATGATATAATTAAAACAATTACAGTGAATACTGTATACTAGTGAAAATATAATCAAAGGTGTGTTTATTATTATTCATATTGATGATTATTTTATGCCTTAAACATATTCTTTAAGGACCAGAACCTAGTGATTAACTTTTAACCAATGCATGTAGCTAAGACTAGAGGTGTGTGTGACAAATGGTTCTATTGAAGGCTTATAGCAGGAGTGACAGCAGCAGGAGGCCTAGCTATAAGGAGGTTTGACCCCATCTGTAACACTAAATGATAATATTCCAGGAGTGACTATGTGGGAGGAGCTGAATATAATGTTTCATTACTTAAGGTTAGAAAGGAATAAACACCTTGATTGGCTTGCCTGCTTTATAGTGATTTTAGTATTGCATTCTCTATCTAACTGCAAATAGTTAGGGAACCAAATGCCTTACAACCCTTTGGATAGAATTTAAACCGAATCGCTTACCACACCTTTAAAGTGGGAACATTGTCGTGTTAGTTTAGAAAAGTGCTTTTTACAACCTATGTGTGCATGAGTTACCTAGCAGAGCGGCTGTTCTGGTCTCCATGGGAACCCGCTCCCTCTCCGGGTTTGTCCTCTTTTTGTCCATACAGCCTCCAGTCCTGGGGCAATCGAGTCTCAGGGTCTGTGTGTGTGTGTGTGTGAGTGAGTGAGTGAGTGAGAGAGAATATAACATGTTTATATTAAAATGGCTCACACAGCTCAATGTAATTTCTACATGACAAATGTTTGATTTTATTGACATATCGTGACCCATCCCTAAATGCCAGCAAGTGTGAAATGTGCCATATAAATATTGATGCATTGCTCTGCCTTGTACTTACACAACAGAGTTATGAAGCACACCAGATGTTTCCAGAATTGGACAAACATAGGCTCATAGCACATAGTGCTAATAGACAATTTGTATTTGTACAGAGCGAGTCACCTACTGATGCCTTGATGCAGAGAGTCTGTGCTGCTTGACCGGCTACCAGAGCGCGTGGGGGGCCTGGAGCTGTACCGGGATAAAGGCACGCGGCCTTCCTCAGTCCTCTGTCTGATCAGAGGGTAATCCCTGCCATCGCCTCCATCGCCACCCGTCCGGAAGTCTCTACACTCGGACACAAACATGTCATGAATGGTGCTGTAAAGAACAGAGGGACGACCCTATGCCAGGTTGAGAAGCTGCATTTTATTTATATAATCCTTTATGTAGTTCTCTCGGGATGAAGACTTTGCAGAACTATGAAACATTGAGAAAAAGAACATTTTATTAGTTGATTTACCAGTTATACTTAACTGTTAACACGATTCTACGCGGTTCTATGAATTTCAGATGTATCTCGCTGATTCAATGCCGTTTGGGTTCTAGGCTGGTTGGCCTCTACTGCGGTCTAACACATTTAACCAGACTGTCTCATGCCACAAAAGGCCCATTCAGGGTCTCTTCAGGCCTGAGAAATATAGCAACTTGGGAGGCCAGGCCAATACAAAAAGCAACTGCAGCTAGCGACAACGGCCTCATCTACTCTCGGGACATACGATATTGTTTGGAATCGATGCGTGGGGTGGAGGGGGGGTTGATGCAATAATATCAGTAGTGATTGCAGTTATTCATTTGACTGTACAATGAGAACAACCCTTTTAGTGGATAACAACCTTTTTAAAATCAACCTTCTTCTCAACTGGCCATCTATTTAAGGTCCCCCACATATACATATATATACATAT
>JAODOY010028810.1:0-22795 GCA_025399855.1 Forbesichthys papilliferus | reverse complement strand
TATATATAGACATTGTATGTGTTATTATTATAATATATTTGAATCTGATTAATTTATGTTGGAGACCGATTCTGCCACTAGGTGGGGGAATTCTAATCTTGATTGTACTGTAAGCACCCAGTAGTATTAAGAAGTGCATGCCACAATTGTTCAATTCACATATAGGAAGTACTGCAAGAAGAAGAAAGGCATACCATTGGTCCTTGCATCACTCCCATCGAAGCAACTCCGGCCTTCTCGTCAAATCCGGGAGACATCTGAGCAGCAAAGTTCTGTAAACAACCAAGTCACTTTATTATAAGTACCTTGTAGTGAACTAAAAAGTGCCTTCTGCAAGGCCACATACAGTACCAAGATAAAGATTCATACTAACTCCAAACACATGTTTTGTATGAAAGCTTCATTGGCACAGTATAGTATCACATATAAAGTATTGTTATTTAGTTAGTTGAGCCTTATATTTAGCTGAATGCAACATTTGAATGGATATGATCACGTCTGATCAAAAATACTCTTCTTCATTTATTTTGATTGGCTCGCTCTAGAACCTGTGATTGTGTCCATGATATTTAATTCTTAGTGCAGACAGGCAGACAGGCAGACAGGCAGACAGACTCACCCCTCCAAGCCCTGGGGTTCCAGAAGGCCCAGGAGGACCAGCGGGTCCGGGATTCCCTGGGGTGCCAGGCTCTCCATCTCTACCTCTAGGACCAGCATTTCCCTGGGGGAGAAATAGGGAAGGGCAAGTATAGTGAATCCACAGCTGAAATATAATGCTTTGAGTGGAAGGCCTTCAATTGAAAGTTGCTTTGCATTCTGGGATACACTCACTATAAAGAGACATAGCTACAGTGTATCCTTAATATGTATGATTAATTAATGGAATACATGGCTGGGATCCTACAAACAATTAATACATGCTGAATAAAGTGTCTTAGCTTGTCTATTCATATAATTTAAAAAACAAATATTTAGAAGCTTTCCTTATATCTGTTAATTTGTGGACAGAATTGCTTGGTTGCAACAATTTCAGTTTCTGAGAAAGCTACATTAGGATGGTTAAAATACACATCAGTAACCTTCCCTACTATACAACCAATAATGATACAAACTATTTTATTAAACACTACTGGTTAGGTTTGGGTAGAATGTGCTCCACCATACCTTATCACCTTTTTCACCAGCCTCTCCACGTGGTCCCTGCTCTCCTGAGGGGCCCTACAAGCAAAGATATTTGTGACATTATTCACAATAATAATAAAATACTACTGAATTGAACTATACATAAGATAAGACTGTTTGTTTGAGGCTAGTCTATAAACATGTTACATACATACAACTCCCACAACTTGAATACACTATGTAATACATCACATGTTACCGTACACTTAAATGTTACATTTAAATAATAATTGCATATGTAATAATATGTAAATATTAATGTATTTACCATAGGGCCCGGTGGTCCTCTTGGTCCTACAACCTGCATGAGAAAGTAAAATGATTCCTCTATAAGAATCCCATACATGTCTATCATGCAGGTTGCAGATTGATTCTGAACAGCTAGGTTGTTATAAACACCATGATGATGATGTCACTTGACAGGACAGGCTTAGCTACAGTAACCTAATGTCCTCTTGGCAGACTTTGTTCCATGGCCATTGGATGTGCATAGAAGTTTAAAGGGTCTAAGAGCATTTGATTGGGCTCATTATGTCCCAGGAATGCTGCTGTTTCCCACTCTGTCAGCAAAGGCCCATCAGGGAGCAGTAATTGCTGATCCGCGGGTGAACATTATATTCCAGACATCATATTCAATCTGATGCTTTAGGTGGATTCAGACAAGAACAAGGCATGCTGGTAGCTCTATCAAAGCGTGTGCATAGTCACAAATGTAGATACAGTTGAAAATAACAATGTATCTACACAGCATTTTAAAATAAATTGTGGTTTATGATGTATGTTTGTACAAGGCTATGCACTAGTTAGGAACCATTGATATAAAGCTGTAAAATATTTAATAATTCCTAGAAGAACAATAATATTGAAAGTTCCCATATGTCATATTTAGTATGATTGAGTTTGCAAATTAATGAGACAATTCTTCAGAGAATAGTTTCAAGAGGGCTCATACTCACATCTGCAATATCGCCTGGTTCCCCTTTCTGACCCTGGTTGGTTAAAGAAAAAATGTAATAAGTAACAAAGTCTAAAGCATTACTTTTAGAAATATATGCACTTAATTTTATACAGTAAGAATTCTATAAAGTTAAGCATAATTTGCTCTGTGTGTGTGTGTTGTGTGTGTTTTCTTATGACAATCCACTGCCTCACCTTTGCACCAATCGAGTCTGATGTTGGGGTACGATGAATGAAGGCAAAAAGAGAACAACAATATTATTATTTGTTTTAATCTAAAGATAGTATAGATGCATTCTTAGTCTCAGTACATCCAAAGTCTCTTGAAATCTCTAGCAGCAGCTTCTATGAAGACCACTCTCAGCTCAACAACCCATTCACCAATCCAAAAACTATCCAGATTGGATAAACTGTGTGGTTATTTTTCAAAATATTAGAAGCAAACACAAAGATAAAAAAGACAGGTTGCACAAATAGAACAGAACAATAACTGCATGATTTAACCATGCAACTATATGTTTTGAAAGTATGTTATAAATTAAATTGAGTATTATTATTATTATTATGTACTCACTGTCTTATTACAATTGACCTAAAGGCATTTAAAAACGACATAATATTATCAAAATAACTTGTTATATTATGTCCTATTTCTACATATCTCTGGAAATATTACTTCAGCAACACAATTGTCTTTCAATCTGTGTGTTTCTTTGGTTTGGTTATCCACACAGAAAGTACACTTAATCTGTTTTTTGGTCATGTACGCATTTACAATATGTCAAACAGCAGACTCACAAAAACAAATTAGACAGATGTGAACTAGGTAGGCCTAGCTCTGAAATACAATAGTGCATGCTATAAATGCACTGGCATTTGCAAATAGCAGACATAGTCAAAACAGTTGAACTATGGCCAAAACCTTTAAAGTAAAAGGCTGTAATAACTTTGTGGTTTAATGGTAGACCCCCAACTGGGTGTAATTAGTCACTGCTTGAGAGCCACTGAGGCATTACAAATTAAACCCCTGTTGCTAGCATGAATTAGCAGAAGCCTCTTTATGGCGTTGGGGTTGAGAACAAGGCAGCGCATCCTCTGATGGCACACCTGGCTCCTTATGAAAAGTTGTTTCATAAAGAAGGTAATAATCCTGATATGGTGCACATCCTATCTCCATCAAGTCAAGAGTGGATCACTTTAGAATAGGGAACATCATGCCATAAATACAAATGTAAATATACACTTTCAATGTGAATTCGTAATTCATTATATTCAGTGTACTATCACATTCATGTCAATTTATGTCAACTGATAGTTCCATATTCAAACTGGAAGCAAGCATCAGAAATGAGACAAAGGGTAATTTATTTATGGGTGCGTGAATAAATAAATCACAACCAATGGGGGTACTGGCGTCAGCAGGGCAGATAGGGCAGCATTCTCCGGATGGGATGACGGGGTTGGCACACTCTTTCATCTCCTCACAGATTATATCATCACACAGAACTGCTCCCGTGTCACACACACAGATGCGACAAGGCTCCAGCTTCCACACATCCTTATCATCATATTGCTGGCCATCTTGGATGCAGCCACCTGCCTCCTCTGTGGTGGCCAGCAGAGGGCGCAGAGGCAACAGATAGCAAAGCACAGGATTAGTGGAGGGGTTGAGAGTGAACAGAAAAGGTATTAAAGGGTCACTGCAGGTCATATAAACAGTATGTTTATATGAGTGAAGATGACAACGCACAAGGTAAATAAGTTTGGGTCGGGGGTCACAACAGGTGGGAGGTAAAGGGGCGGGGTGCTACATCAGAAAAGGTGAAGAGGTGAGTAAAATGAAAAGAAGACATGGTGTTATTCGTTAAATACCACAAAGCACAGAAAACACAGCATTCAGTTATAAAGATAACTCAGCATTAATTGATTGTGTCATATGCCATTTATTTTATACGTGGGAGAAAACCATTAA
The DNA here is from genome assembly GCA_025399855.1 of Forbesichthys papilliferus. Classification (NCBI taxonomy): domain Eukaryota; kingdom Metazoa; phylum Chordata; class Actinopteri; order Percopsiformes; family Amblyopsidae; genus Forbesichthys; species Forbesichthys papilliferus. Next base: position 18,684 of record JAODOY010028810.1, on the reverse strand, counting down.
ATATGGTGCAGGCAAATATCAGTATAAAAACAGCTGAGTTGAGAATCATGAGATAATTCCCACTGAAAAATGGAATGTTAATAAAGAAGGTTTGTTTATTCAAGGCTTTAGCTGACTTCCTTTAATCCTCATAATAATTGCTGCTTTCGTGCAAAGCTGTAGCTACATATCTTATATCACAAGGTTTATATTTTATTTAGATGAAAGCGTGAAATATTGTTTTTATTCTAATGAATCACATTCTATAGCAGCATAAAATGGTGTATTAACAAAAGCTACATTCAACAGTGAGACCTGGTAAAGGTATTTCACGTTATAGAGCATATTTAATTAAGCAGCAGGCCTCTTCTGCTCTGTTAACCAATAGAGCCCATATGAATGAACCTATCTCAAAAGAAAACTGTGCCCAATTGACAAGCTGCTGCCTTAAGTAAACACAGGGTCCTTCTAAAATTCTCCATCTGGATCTCATAGCGGTGTCAAGACCCAGGCCAAACACACTGGAGAATTAAGAATAAACTGCTTGTTATAGACTACTATGTGCTTTCTAAATGCTGCTTGTTTGTGAGCATTTGTGTGAAGTGATTCTTAGCAAATGACTGACAAAAGACAATCAACAGAAGCCAACCAACTGACAATCAACAGAACTAAATAAATATGTTCTAATGTACATAATCAGCTACAGTCTCTTAACTGTGCCCCACTCCTCTATGCAGGTATTCAGAACTGCCACTCCCATCCTTCCTGCTACCCTTTGAGCCTGCTAGTCTGGGTCACGGCAAAGTCTGACCTTGTCGCTTTACATCACCATAACCATAACAACCATATTTCCTGTAGCTCATGTTTATCCTAATTGTGATGCATTATTTATATTAGATGCAGATTTGTAATCACAACATCAAAATCAACCCTAAACAATTTATGATGGCCTATAAACTAAGCATCTTCCTACCAATGTGGGAAAGGGTATATGGATTAGGCATATAGGAAAATAGAACATGAACCAGAGGGGAATGAAGCTAGCAGTAGGACCCAGGGGGAGGAACAATATGGTCCTTGTTCACCTGCTTCTCCATCAAGCCCAAATTAGTCCAGAATGCAGTGCATTGTAACATAACAGTAGTTTCTTCACATAGTTTCTTCACATACTTTGGCTTGGAATCTGTAGGTTACTTCAGTTAAATTAAATATTTAAATGCAGCATGGTGTGTGCTGCAAATATTATTTGCAAATGTCACGCGAATCCGTGCTATTTTAATTTGCAGTTTGACATGCTAATGACATTTACACCACATTCACTCCACGATATTCCTCGGGAATATCAGGTAACGAAGAACATGATCAACATGATCAACTTGATCATGTAACCAGCGTATCGATCCACACTTTTGCAAGTAAAAGTTCAAGAAATAGAAGATGTAACTTACGGCCGTCCTCTTCTTGACACCTGACAACTGATAGTAAAACAATTTGGGATGCTACAAGTAGCAGAACAGTCCTTGAATCCACAAAGCTGAACATGTCTAAATATTAGACATACAGGACCTTGGGTGAGAAATGATGGGATGGAGCAAATAAGCCTCTTGGTCAGTGGTGTGTAGGTGTGTGATCCCAGAGACTATGGAACCATACAGTCAACCCTCCAAAATCGAAGTGGAATCCAACGCGGGGCCCTAGCCGGCACTTTGCACCCACCGCGTCAGTGCAAGTACCGCGGTTTTATGTCCGCTGTGCCTTCTATGAATCTTCGTATATTCCAAAATATAACAGTCCTTCCCCCACACCCCCAGCAAAGCTGAAACCTGAACCATAGCACCCTCCCCTCAGCCCAAAAGCATCTAGGTACTTCTTGACATTTTGTCGCAGGAACCTTTTTCTCGTGACCCGCGAGGCCCGTGCGCGCCGCACATCAAATACTGTAGGCTACGTACTTGTAGCGCGCAACATGGCTATTCACTTGTTTCAACTACATTCTGGTAGCTAATTAGCTAATTCATACAGTTTAAAGCAAACGCCATGGTTTTACAATTGTTAAGACTTAACTACGGGGTTACATAGGATATCATTCCAGCTGCCCGGGCATTCAAAAATATGTTTCTATATTGAATGTAGGCCCAGAGGTTAAACACAATACCAATGACAATACATTATTTGGAACTTTCCCATCTGATGTTGTTATAACAAATAGACTGCAGTAGTATTCCTGTGGTATGAAAATTAAACTTAACATGAATGATGGAGTCAGGGATTCTGGAGAAAAACAGTTGATACTTAAACCATTCAAAACAAAACACCATTCCATTCAATGCCACATTTCCAGGATATGTTGTGTGGTGCAATCTGCACCACTTTGTTTGTGTTCCCATTTACATAGCCAGGGCTGTAGAAACATTAGATTTATGATTAGGGCATTAGGGCACACACAGAAAGAGCAGCCAGTGAACCATAAGTAGATATTTGTTGAATTTGGCATAAAATGTCAATTAGCTTACAATCGCTGACTCGCCTTTAATTTTAGTGGGCATGGTAATAAAGGTGGAGACAATACACTTCATGTCAAATTTACCAGATTTCACCTCATTGTCTGCTAGCTGTCTGTTTTGTGTGTGCGATAAAGAAAATAACCCGGTGATACTTCACAGGCCTGGCTCCATAAATGGAAACACAGACAAAGGGTGCAGACCATGCCACACAACAATATTGGCAATGCGCAACCAATTTGGGTGGCAGAGCGTCTGAGGGAACACCTTAAACAGACATTGAAGGAAGAGTTGTTTTGTTGTGATCAAGTTCCAATGTCTATTATCTATTATCCTTCAGAATCGCTGACTCCACCTTTGTAAACCTGGGGAAATTAACTGTCATCTAGAACTGTATCAAGGCTACACAATATTTGAAAATGAGACAAAATAGTATGCTAATGTCCCAATGATGAAGTTGTGAAACATCTGCATTATCTGATATGGTAAGAGCAGGTGTTTTAATTTGCGGTCAAAGAGGCACATTCATTCAAGTGTCATGACCTTTTAGAAAGCTCTCAGTCCACAAGCAGGAAAGAAAGACATGAACCCTTTATCCCAGCAGCAGATCTGGTATCTTCTCTGTAATAACTCCTAATTGACACGTGGGAATGGGCACTTTGACTGAGCATTTCCTTACCATTATTTGTATGCTTGGAAACTTGGAAATGGTGTCTTAAAATAGAAGCATTTCTATTTGTCAGCAATATTAATTTCTAAATAGTATGTGTTTTGATGACCATAAAGACTGATGCACAGGTTACTATTACATGGGGGTATGGATTGTATAATAGCACAGCATGTCCCAAATGTATTTCCAATGCAGGAATTACAAGCTATACTATTAGAAGTGCCACTGACTTAAGCCAACAAGACTAGTGACAAAAACCCTTCAGGAATTTAAACTGCTTGTTGCCAGCTGAATCTATGTTGTGTACAATTTGCACAGTGACATTCTGCATTGCAGTCAGGTTTACTACCAGTCAGCTCAGTGGTGTTGCTTCTTAAAGCGAATGCTTTGAAATGGTGAAACATTCTTGTCTGAAGGGCCTTCTACTCGTAGATACACATTCGGTCATTGGGCATTGTAAAGAATTGTATTATATAGTAAATATACGATCTGTGATCACTTCTCGTTAGGAAGGAGTTTATTATATAAAATATAATAAATAATAAGTAAAGTTAACTTAAAAAGGCCTAGAAAGTTTATATATTCTTACAAATGTAGTTTTATGCAAACACACAGAAATAGATGTGAAAAGATGTGTTTTTAATCTGTTGACCAATGCCTGTGTCAGTACATAATGGAACTATCCAAGGAAGGAAATAATAAAATAATAAGCAATACAGATGTGTAGGCACCTGGAGGCTAAACTAAAATGTTATCTCACACTGGATCGACCCACTGACGCCATAATATGGATTGTGCTTAAAATATTACTTTCTGTGTGTCCGATAAAGAAAATGGTGGCCAGTCCGGTGTAGGAGTTCTCTTCCTGCAGCGCTCAGACTGTACACCACCTTCCTGGTCTTGCACTACACACAATAGTCCTCTGTGTGCACGGCCCACGGAATGCTGTTAGATGGCAGGGTGGTGGGGATGGGGAGTGGAAGGCTGTGAAAGGAGGGGGAGAGGGAAGGAGGAGAGATGCCAGTGGGTGACGGTGGAGTGAGATGGGGAGGCTCCAGGGGTCTAGAGGGTGTCCAGGTCTCAACACAGGTGACCACTGCAGAGAGAGGGCTGGATGTGGGTCTTCTGTGGACACACAGACACCCGTAGAAGCATTCTGGATGTCCACATTAACTAAGCCATGCATAATAGGTATGCATGGCCTCCACTCTGAGCAGGAGATGTCCTATACCAATTCCAAAAGTTCATTACTATGAGTCGGTGAAGGCCAACTGCTGTCAGTGTGCACTGTTAAAAATAGTCTGTTTGTCTATTTGTGTGTAGGGAAATAACAAGACACATTTAATCTTAAGATTCTGTTGCTTTTGATAAATGAAAATATTTTGTGGGAATATTTCAAGGGCAGTGGAAATGTAGTTCTAATGCATATAGGTGAATGGTAATGGTGAAGTGAATATGCTCCCTCTAGTGGATGTCTTGAAGTGAAACGTATGGGCGGTGCTCAAACACTTGATACATTTGAGGATGGTATTTAAAATGGCTCTAATTTGTTTTTACAAAATGTTACCTGCTATTTACTACTTAAAGACAACAAAATAATCAATCAACAAAAGTCACCCTAGTTTACATGTAAAAGCCCCATGCATGTTAGGCTTACTTGATTTGGCCTAGATTAAGTTTCATTATATTGCTAAAGCATGTATTTTTACAGGGTAAAATCTGTCACTTGGGCATAATAAAAAAGTCCCTGAAAAGCTTTAGGTCAATCACAAATATATTGTCTCTCTTTCACTCACTCACCTGCCAAACCTGAACATAACATCTTGTGGGATGCAACTGAGAGTCAATTTGCCAATTAAGTGAATTTGCCTTGTGTGCATCACATTAGTAATGGCCCTATCATTTTATTTTCAATGATTTATGTGCTGTATGTATTATTACGTGATTGTAAAAGTCTAGGAGTCATTTCACAGCTGTTCCAATTTTAAGCAATGTCATTATTATAATAAAAAAGTTTCAGTCTGAATATGTATGTAACATGTCACAAGTTACAATGACATGGTAAATGGCCCTTTTTTTAGTAATTTCATAGTACTCCAAGAAAAGGGGTATAGCAAATAAATAATGTTTCAGCTAGCATAGACTGATAAAGTTGAACGGCAGCGTGTAACATTTCTATGAAATACCTTTATTTGTAATAATATTTTGATAGAATGTATGTCTATAGTTTGCATTTTAACAGACAAATGGTCTGTAAGAAGACTTTATCCTGACCCCAGATTACTGAGGTTGAATCAAAGCAACAGACACAGTATGTTTCTTTTCCTGTGTGAGACTGGGGGGCAGATTACATTTGTGCAGCCTTGGTGAGTACTGCAAAGGGGGGCTTTCTCACACAAGATGGAGGCTGAAGGGACAAAGGTGGCATTCATTGGCCAAGGAATGGAAAACATTTCCCCCTGAAAACAGAGAAGCTACAACCGGCAGAGGTAGTACAGAGAGACCATGGGTTAATGCAACCTTTGGATAAGTTAGAAAAGCATGAGAAACCATCATAACCATAATGAGGCCTCAATTTGGATAATACTGCTTGACAACATGACCTAAACTCAAAGCAATGGTAGTGATCAAATAGTAATATCTGGATCATGGAAGAAATTCATTTGAGTATTGTTTTTGAATGTCTGTAGTATTGCATGTTAATACTAGACTGGCTCCGCCCGACTATTGCTCTGAGATCAGTATCTTTTCGTTGAGATTACAGTCTGGAAACCCTGTTCAAATTAGTGTTCGCATAGCCACCATACTAGCGGTCCAATCAGGGAGGGTTAGTGAGATGAAGTTGAAGTCAAGCATGTTTTAAAATGGTGGTAGAGCTAGATGAGAAGATCAAAACTATTGTAGCAATGATGATTGGTTAAGCGGTGTCCAATCATTTCAAAATTAACCAGACGTCTACGCCCAGTAGGATGAAACGACTGCGAACACTACCCAATGGAGCATTGCCAGACCGTATTCACAAAGTACATTTTATCTCTGGTTACACCTGGCTATGTTAATAATGTCGCTTATCCTGAAATAATTTAAACTGCCCTAATTTGAACCTCATCAGACATGCAAACAGAAAAGCTATAGGCAGTTGACTAAATGTCTGTTTTGTTAAAATGACTTGACCAAATAACAAAACTTGAAAATACCTTTCATTCTATGTTTCACATTATTTAGTGTCAATGCAGCAAGAACCACACTGATTCGATGACTGATTTCTGTAGAAGTGAGGAGAAATAAATATTGTTAACCATGTATTTAGGCCTACCCTTTAACCCTTGTGTGATGTTTTGTTATTCAGCCAACGTTTGCGGGTCTGGTGGACCCACTGCATTTTTGAACTAGTAAAAATGAATACAGCCATAAATGCTTAATGTTGTTACTTTATCCCAATTACAAGCAACAAAGACAACATATTGTGTAACTTAAAATTTACATTTACCTCTATTTGCAAGTAATTATATCAGATGTGTGTGTCAACAAGACAAGGGGGTACAGTGTGAGGTAATTTAAATGTTTTTATTTGATAAATTATTCACAGAAATTATGACCATCTGAGTCTGAGGTTGAAATAATTAAAAATCACCACACAAGGGGTTAAAACACGTTTATGATGAGTGAATGTCTAAGCATTTCTAAAAGAGATGTTAATGGTTTCAGCCAAAATCGCAGAATACGGGTAGACTAGTTCTGGAGTGATAATGCCACCTAGAGGTAGAAAGGTTAATATAATCTAGTCGCTACTGCAACATGCATGTGATCAAATGACCATTGGGTGTCACCATGTCGCCATTTAACTGTTTTAACTGACGTATCAGGATGTATTATGTTAAGCACACACGCATACGTCTTCTTGGAATGACCTTCTAAATGGCTAACTGATTTTATTTGACAAATTATGGCCTCTAAAAGCTCAAACGCTTAATTTAATATATTTTCATTAAATTAATTCATTAAATTAATGATTAAATAACAATTCATATAGTATATTAAATGCGCAGGACAGACGTGACTACATAACATAGTGACAAGGTTACAATATTACAACTTATAGAAATGATTTCACATTTGACTTATGTATTTAGTTAAAAAACAGTTTTTTCGTGGACCTGGGAGTTTATTTACTTGTTGGCACAATGTGTAATAATGCATAGGCCTATGCCCTACTATTCATATTGACATTGTGCAGCTATTTTCAAATCCGCACAGATATTTGCGACTGCCAAAACTCTGGAGGCCAACGTGTTTTTTCTAGAAATAGGTAGGCTACTGTACTGTACGTTCTTCACCTTTACAGTAAATCACGGCATTGGTCATTTCTACGCTCCTTGTCATAGCCCCACCCCCCAAGTAACATTTGAGCTTGTGTGCGAAATAGCGATATTATAGAAAAGCTTATGTGGAACAAGGGGCAGCAGGTGGTTCACGCTCTACAATTATTTATTATTTATTTTTTGATAAATCCCCACGTGTCACAATGCATTGTCTAAGAAGTCTACGAACAACCAACACAGGAATTATTCATGTATTAAACAATTCTGCGAGCACTGCCAGAGTTGGGACAGACAGTCTTTCGGCCAGGACACATCAACTTGTTCAGATCCTTTACTGGAGGGCAGCATCTCACACATACAGCACCTTTCATCATCAGATGGTGTATGGAGACAAACAAACACGCCTTAAGTAGGTTGTTTATTATTATTTTATTATATTTGTATTAATAGCCTCACACCACTATTAGCTTAGCAGACACTGCTGTCAATGTAATTCATGTTATGCAATTCATTAATAATACAAATTGTATTGCATTGAACATGTTATGCAAACTAACATAGAAGCATTCATTATTTTTTCAACAGAAAGAGCTTGATGTCGGGGCTGGAGGATCTGCTCTTCTATACTATTACTGAGGGCAAAGAAAAGATCCCTCTCTCCCAGTTCATCTCTGTAAGTCAACAACACGTTCCCACTTTTTCTGGCATGCCGACCACATGGTAGAACATCAAGCACTGGTCAAGATTCTATTTCTTGAATGGACCTTTGACTGAAACTCTGGGGAATGAAAGTGGAGCCGCAATAGGAATGTATCACCAGGTGTCCTCTCTAAATTAGGGCTCAGGTTTAACCAGTGTTTAGGAAATCTGTTATGTAAGATTACTAAATATAGGTGTGGCACTGGTGACGACTTGGGCGTTGAACTTTCCCAGGTGATTTATGACACATTAGGCACATGGTACTACTCCTTTGAGACCATTTTGGTGGTTCATTTCAGCCCTGCAGTATTGTAAAGACCTTTACATGTTCATTTGTGTTGTATACATTTTTCAGTTGGAATCACCAATGCTCACTGACAAAAACTAAACTCCCTTATTGTTGCACTGTAGTGAGCAAGATGGACTAAGTGATTAGGGTGGCCGACCCCCACCGAAAGGTCATGCGTTCAATGGGAAAAATGATTAATCTTCTTTTAAGCAACCTTGATCAAGATGTCTGGCTGTAACTGTAACTGTACTGTCAGTCACTTCAGAGAAAAGTGTCTGCTGTGTGAAATAACTAATGTAACATAATGTAGATTATAGATTTAAGATTGGCACAGAAGCTTGTAGAATATCTTACATCATTGCAGGCCTCTGCAGGTGCGTACACCTGCTCCAGTATCTAGTAGGCGTGATAAAGTTAATTATCATTCTGTGCACGTGCTATAGTTCACGCATCCTGACTCTGCCAGGAGCCATTATTATGTAGTTGGTGGAAAATAACAATTAAAAGACGCTTGTGGTTTTTTTGTGTTACGTTTAAAAAAAATGCTGTGGCTTTTAACTGTGTTTTAAACCTTTACATCTCAAGTAGGCCATGTCAGTTGTTCTACCCTATAGCCTATTTGATATTTAAGACTACAGTATGTATGTATGAAAGGGTGCATATGGTAATAGAATTACTTTCTAGTAATTAGTTTGAAGCATGTAAATGGTAAATGGACTGCGTTTATATAGCACTTTACATTATTTGCCCCACATTCACACACACATTCATACACCTATGGCGATGTCAGTCATGCAAGGAGACACCTGACCACCGGGAGCAGATAGGGTCATGTGTTTTGCTCAAGGACACATCGACACTTGGCAAAGAGTTAGCGGGGTTCGAACCAGCAAGTTCGTTATCACCTGAAAAACAGTGTTGAGGTATCTTGATTACTGCATTACTGACTTGTGGAAGACATATAAGTCTGTCCTCAACAATGCAGTATTTAAAATGTAAAGGCAGGATGTATCCGCTTTTTAAACATTTATTTACAGTATGTAGTGATTCATATTGAATGGTTGACATAAAAGGGACTTCTACATATATGTTAGATGCTGCAATATATTAAGGCAGATATATTTTTCATATTTCACTCTAAAACACAACACTAGCATTATAACTACTCTAATGTTAAAGGACCTGTAGAATTTATAGCTACACTTTCAGTGTAATTAGTTAGAAATGCCCTGACATAAGCACATCAACAAGTCAAATGCTCTGAGAATGTCTGCTGTGGTTGATGATAGCCCCTTAATCTATACCACGATATATATTTTCTCCATGCCAACAACTCTTTTCCCTCATTGGTCCGGCGAATCTACCTTGCCTGCCAATCACGTAAATGCAGCACACAACTACAGACCAATGGGTTCCAGAGGGAGGGAGCAAAGGATGAGGGGAGGGGAGGGTATTTGTTTGTTTGTTGATTTTTAAAATCTCTCTTTGGTCTTTTTTAACTATCTTTTGTTGCAACTCAAATCTTACTTACCACATATTTAATGAATGCTGTTTCATGATTCTGTATTTACTGGAGAGTCATTGACTAGTCCCCCTGAAATAAAATCATCTTAATGTTACAATACAGCACACTTCTGCTGACCTCAGCTATCAGCCCAGTGAGTTTGGAAAAGACTAATAGTCTCTCCTGGGCATGTCTGGAGCTTCAGGCACATGGTGGTGCCTAAAATAAACGCACGTTTCTTACTCTAGCTGTCAAGCGTGACAGCATGGGCTAGCTTACGAAAGGGGTGCCAGTAACCTGTGTGTGTGTGAAATAAACACAGGGACACTTGTGTTGCAAAACTCTGTGTCTGCACGTGTCTCACAACTCCTGAATGGTGTATGTACATGTGGATTATGGGAGTGCCTTTGTTGTTTAATACAATTACCTTTTTAATTTATTTCTTTCCCAGCCCAGCATTTTGAAAGATATCTATTTATTCTTGTAATTGCCATTTGCGTTTGAAAGCAGAATTACAAAAATGTTGTTGTATTGGTTTGATATTGCATTATGCATGCATCATACACAGCCCTAGCTCTGTAAATAGGAACACAAACAAAGTGGTGCGGACCACACACAACAGTATCCTAGCCTCCGCAATGTGTTTCCAAAGTTTGGGGCAGAGTGTATGAGGGAACACTATGGCATTGAAGGAAGTGGTGGTTTTGTTTTGATGCAGTTCATTGTCAACATGCTTTCTCCAGAATGACTCACTACACCTTTAATGATGCTCACTCATTTTTACTGTATCCAGGCTCTGAACAAAACAGGTCTGCAGACATCTGACCCTCGACTACATGATTGCATCCATCATATCCGTCAGTCCACATGTGACTTCATTGGACCGGTCATGATGGACCAGCATCTTTTTAAAAAGTGAGGACATATTTGTATATTCAATCCAAATCAAATATGTATTTTTTTCCATGTCAAAGGCACACTGTTTGCACAAACAGTGTTTGCACGAACAGTGTGGGGTTTCCACTGATGTAAACATGCAGTGTTGCAAGATATAAGTGTTACTGTGAATTTTACGATTGTTACCATTACCAACTATTATAATAAAATATTGTTAGCTAACATAACAAATACATCTAAAATCTGACCTATATGGTGCTCTTGGCTAAATGATAAAGCTAGTAAATGAGATGATGAGAGCCATGTTGACAGGGGCAGGGTTTAATGACAGCTGCAACAAGCCAAAACAAACTGTGTTATGTAGAAACCAAATGGGGTTTCAGAGGTGGAGCAAGACAGATGGATCTCACAGGAGTTAATAAAAGGATACTATGCTAGTTTATCAGAAGTGTCTGTGCCATAACATAGAGGGCTCCACTAATTAGTACACACCAGATGAAAACTCTAATAATGGATAGTTAAAACTTTATGGCCAATTTTAACCTACTGTATCTCAATGCGCCTGCTTGTTTGCTGAAATTAATGAGGGGGTTATTGATATTTATTTTTGTAGCACACTCAGACTATAAATAGACAGAGAGAGAGAGAAACAAGAAATAAATAACACCCCTCCCCCTTTTAATTTTTGTAAATGTTTGCATTTTGTAAATCCAATTTCTCTCCACTTTCTTTTCAAGTATCCCAAAACTGCCAATATTTCCTTTAACCTTTGACCTTTGAATTATGACAGATTGTGTCTTCTTTATTCTGAACAAAATATGCATGGAAATAGGCATGTTTTTTCATGGATATAAAGTTAGATGATTGTATGGCCTTAAACAGCATGTCATTGATTATGTGTGGTTCATAGTGCTTCTTGCAACGTTAATGCTGTGCATTCTGTCTTATAGGTGTGTGAGTAACAACATCATTTTGCTGACTCAGGCCTTCAGACAGCAGTTCATCATTCCAGACTTTGAGGAGTTTGGCCGCCGCATTAATGAGATTTACTACAGTGCACAACAGCAGGAGGGAGGACAAGTATGTGAATAATATGAATGCAAATACTCCTATGTGCTGATTCGGTATCTACTGCACACAGTATTTTCAGGTGTTCTCTGGATGTCTGTCTTTGTGTAGGTAGCTGATTACATTCCTCAGCTGGCTAAGTTTAGTCCTGACCTTTGGGGCGTGTCTCTGTGTACGGTCGATGGACAGAGGTAACATGGTTGTGAGATATGGGTTGATCTGGATACATCACATTACAGACATCCTATTAATGCGCATATTCTTTCATGTGATGCAGACATTCTGTGGGCGACACCAAGCTCCCGTTCTGTCTGCAGTCATGTGTGAAGCCGCTGGGGTACGCCATTGCAGTGCACGAACTCGGAACTGAGCGTGTGCACCACTTTGTGGGCAAGGAACCCAGTGGATTCACATTCAACAAGCTATCACTGGGTGATGACGGTGCGTGTATGGGTAATTGAAATTGCAGGCCAAAATAACAAAAATTCAACCACAAGACATTAGTATTTCAATAGAAATCTTGTCATTGTGTAAAATCAGATGGATCTCAACTGCGGTGTTTACAACATAGATATGTGTATCCGGATCTGTTTAGCTCCATTATGAGATACATTGATCTTATAATCTGTTTAGAGGCCACTGCAATATACATTAGGTAAGAAGGTATGCTTAAATGTAATATAATGTTATTATCCCGCATGCAGATAAACCACACAATCCAATGGTCAATGCCGGAGCTATTGTCATCAGTTCTCTAATAAAGGTAATCTTGAGTTTATTTTTGATCAAATTGGTCGGGTTAGCTGAGATCTGTTAATGTTGTATGTTTAAAATCACTGTACTAATTTCCTGTTGAAAACAAACAGAACCACTGTATTTACAACATAAATTGTGCATGGCTATTCTTGCTGTATAGAATTAAGTAGATGTTTTGTAACTTTTGTGTTTTATGACAGCAGTCTAACTGCTACACATCAGTGTCAATGTGACGTCCTCATATTCAGCCTTATCTTATAATGACTGTGGACTAGGAAGCTTTCTTCTGCCCTTTTTGCATTCACCCACTGGTTGCCTGTCCTAATCACATGACTGCAACATTATTGGTCTCCAATGTGGGTCATATCGCTAATGGGAAAGTGATTTGTGTATAGGGGTGGTGGGGGTGTGTGCAAAAGTCTGACCAATTAGATTTCTGGAAATAGAAGGTGTGTTAGTTACTCATGTTTGTTTGTTGATGTGTGCCCGGGCAGTGGGCACACGTCAGCATACTATTGTTTAGAAAGGGAAGTCAAAGTAAACAGTATGATTGATTTTCTCTGTGTGCGTATTTCCTGCTGACCAAAGCTGTGGGCCTACCACCAAAGTGTAAATGCAAGGTGTTCCGTCAACAATTAATGATAACATGTATATTTAGCTTCTCGAACCTTTGGAGTGTATGGTCATGATAATAAATTGAGGCAGCCCAGTCCCAAAATGGAAACTTTATAGCTAAGAAACTCTAGCAGAGCAATAAAGTGTCCCCTTCACACTCACGGAACATGCATGCACATTGCTACATGGCCTGACAACCGGCCTCTACATGTCATACACAAACAGCAGGCCTTGGCTTGAAAATACTCAAACACTGCCCTCTATAGGGACTGGGAACCATAAATGTCATCTGATACTGATGGTTTCCTCTGCTCTTTCAACAGCCTGTTGCAAATAAGGCTGAGAGGTTTGACTATGTAAGTTATTATCTTTAGGTTTCACACTTTTACATAATAGATTATTGAATGTACATTTTCAGAACTCAATTGTCCTGTTATGTGTTATTATTAAAGGTAATGGAGTTTTTAGAAAGCATGGCTGGAAAAGAGTATGTGGGGTTCAGCAATGCAACGTGAGTTAGTGAGTTGATATATGTACATTTATAATTTTAGTATTAAATCCTTTGAAATACATGGAATGTGTTCTTACTCCTACAGATTCCAGTCAGAAAAGGAAACTGGTGATAGAAATTATGCAATCGGTTATTATCTCAAAGAGAAAAAGGTGAGTCCGCTATGGTAGAGGAACAATCGGGTTACGTTCATTAACATGTATACCTTTATTTTTAATGGTAGTTATTGTGTACATACAGTATCTTATTGCTATTATGCTATTATAAAAACAGTCGTCATAGCCAGTGATGTGCCCTGCTGTGATGCTAAAACAAATATTTCATATTTACTGAGTTTAAGCTGAAGCTGTTGTCCATGCAGTGTTTTCCAGATAATGCTGACATGATATCAGCCCTTGACTTCTACTTCCAGGTGAGACTGCTTATCTTTACCGTGCTGATGCATTATGTTATTGAAACATGCTTAAAATTGTTTCTCTGACTTCTTTTTGTTCTCCAATACAGTTGTGCTCCATTGAGGTGACCTGTGAGTCAGGTAGTGTCATGGCTGCCACCCTGGCAAATGGGGGAATCTGTCCAATCACAGGCGAGCGCGTGCTTAGTACCGAAGCAGTGCGGAATACATTGAGTCTCATGCACTCCTGTGGGATGTACGACTTCTCCGGAGAGTTCGCCTTCCATGTGAGTATCCGTGTGAATATTTCTATCTTTTAGGGGAAGGTAGCCAACCAAAGTCTGTATGTGTTCTTTCTCATATACTGCAGGTGGGCTTGCCTGCTAAATCTGGCATTTCAGGAGCTGTGCTGCTAGTAGTTCCTAATGTTATGGGAATGATGTGTTGGTCTCCTCCCTTAGACCGTCTGGGAAACAGCGTGCGTGGAATCCACTTCTGTCAGGTATGCAGTCTCATTTACATAAACGTGTCAATGTTTGTGTAACAAATATAAAAAATGTATTGTTCAAACCTTTAATCTTAAAAATACTGAAAACTGATTATTAGGAGTTGGTGTCTCACTTCAACTTTCACATCTATGATAACCTGAGACACTTTGCTAAGAAGCTTGACCCCAGGAGATGTTCAGAGGATGACCAAGTAAGAACGTACTGTACTGTGTATTTACAGTATTTAAATGTTTTATTGTCTGTTGTTGAATGGTGCTGTACTGTAAGTCATGCAGTATGCTTAACTAGAATAATGCAGTAAATTACAGAAGTGATATGGCCTTTTTCACTGTGTAAACCTGTGTCAATAATCAGTGCTTTGTATTTGTATTTGTTCTTCAGAACAATTCAGTGATGAAGCTGATGTCTGCAGCCTACAGTGGAGATGTAACTGCTCTTAGGAGGTCCGTAAAGATGGATACAATGAGTGTCTTCTTCATCATAAAGCTCTAGAGCAGACTATTGGAAAACAACGTGGGCTGGGAATTTCCATATCCAGTGCAAACATTTAAAAAAGCCCACCGGAGCCAAATTAATTCTCTCACTTAACTATTTTTAGTCATGCAAAAGAACAAGGCACATTCCAATGTGTGTACATGTATTTGTCATGGGGTCCTTACAACTCGTTAGTTCAACTTTACTTGTGTATTCATCCTGTTCATTGGTCTGTACCTGTTGGTCGTTCCACAGACTTACACATTCAGCCGTGAACATGGAGGAGAGAGACTATGACTCGCGCACAGCCCTGCACATTGCTGCTGCAGAAGGTTACAGTTACTCAGCAGATAGTTAATTGTCCAATCATTCCAGCTAATGCTAAATCAGTAACTTAACACTGCATACTTGAAAATATGTTGCAGGCTGATAATGGAATGGCTTTGCTTTATTGATATTCTTTATTTTTTTACATTTATTTTAGATCATATCGAAGCAGTGATCTTCCTAACAGACGTGTGTAAAGTGAATCCCCATGCAAGAGACAGGTTAGTTGTTACTGTGACCAAGGTTTGAATGGAACCACATAATAATACAATTTTAAATAGTATCATCTCCATAACATCTATGTTAAATATTAGATGGGGCAACACTGCCCTGGACGATGCCATGCACTTTAGCCATGAAGATGTGGCTTCAGTGCTACAGCAGTACCAGCGAACGTTCCCTGAGAAAGAGTCCCAGCTAGACACAGAGGAGCAGAAGAATGGCTCCCAGCTAGACACAGAGGAGCAGAAGAATGGCTCCCAGCTAGAGACAGAGGAGCAGAAGAATGGCTCCCAGCTAGAGACTGAGTCTGAGGAGCAGAAGAACATATTGGGCACAGTAAAGGTTGTGGTATGAGCTATGGACTAATGAAGGATTTCCATGGAAACTATAACTGACCAGTTATATTGCACACCAAATAATGGTTGATCCAAATTATGTTTGGATCTGGCTAGTACCATTTTGCAGAATAACTAAAGGTACATTATTTTGCATAACAGAAATTGTTATGATTAAAAAAAACACTGCATTTTTATGACACATTTGTTCATAGTGTAATTGATAAGGTATTTGCTTGCTATTGGAAATGTCGTGATTATGTAAATATGTATTCTTTGAGTGTAATTTATTTATTTCTAAAAGACTGGACCATGTTTTAATTGGTCTGTGCCTATATGATGTTCAATGTAGCGCAGCCTTACACCTCAAGAACTTGGGTTAATCCATTCCTGTGACGTATTCTACAGTCATTTGAGAAAATGATGGACATAATGCCTGGCTTGGCTCCGCCAACAAAATGTCAGCAGACATGTTAAATCTTTGGTTGATAGCCAATAAGAGCACAATAAAAATCAAGAGGAGGAGCAATTCATGGCTGAATTTAATATAGTCTTCTTGGTTACTAACTGGAATGAGCTGGAGGTATCTAAATTGCAGCCTGGATACGAGCTGTTCGAATTCTCTAAATGCTAAGGAATGATTATGCAATGCTTCGTTTTGTATCTTCTTCAGCACATGGTACACTGGATGGATCACCCTTTACAAAGTAAAGAAGATAATGCTGTCCCACAATTCCTTGTGATGCATCGAGCCAAAAACAATCACGTCTTACATTTGACATTGACATGATGTAATCATACTAATTGGGATTCATTTTGATAAATGTCCTCTGAGTGGCAGGAGGCTGAGTGAGCAACCAGTCTCAATGTGACAACAACCATTTCATTTCACCTTTATTGTTATTATTAACTATTAACTATTATTAACTAATGAAGTAATATTTTTCATCAGACTGTCCTTGATTATATAGCCTGCATGAAACAACATAATAAAAATGTACTGGGCGAAGTATCTAAAATGCGCTTTTAGTAGCTCATCTTTGGAACATTACAGTTTAGCCACAGCAGACCCGTGTAAATAACATCCCCCGTTGCATAATGTAAGTGAAAGCAGTGCATTCTCTAAGCACCACAGTCGTCTTTAACTACTTAAAATGTCTCCTTCACATCTTCATTGGCTTTTTTATTTTTTTTTCATAAACAAGGTCAAGGAAAATTGGTTGTGAATGGACATGACATTTCTTTTGACTATTCAAATGCAGCCCATATGTCATTTATCATGGCATTTTGATTTCAAGGATATTACAAGTTACATCTTGTTGATGTATGGGTCTTTTGAGGGAAAATTACCAGGATAATCTGTATTTATATTTTCTATGTGTATTATGACAAACTACTTAATTTTATTAAATAAACAAATGCACAATATTGCCTTTGTTTGCATATACATTCAGAGCATATGGTTTAAACCAAAGAAGCAGTAGAATGTATTATGTAATAACAAATAATTATACCAGTCAAGATGCATGCATTATTATTTAAACATGAAAATGATTTGCACTCATTGATAGCCCTTTACTCCTTGGATGCTGGCCATTATAAAGTAGTCAGATATACCCATAGATGCAAAGAATAATCTGCAGTCTCCTGTAGTGTTTCTATAAATGATAGATTCTAGATAGCACTCTAAACTGAATCATTTGATTACATTTACATAGTCAGAAACTATTTGGAAGAGATGGGAAATTATAAACTTACCAGCTAGATCAGAGGTCTTCAACAGGGGGTCCGGGAGCCCTAGAGGTACTGCAGGAGTCCTCCAAATTATTTGATCCTAAACTTTTCTTCCAAACATTAAAATGTCAGAAAATATACATTTACATAAATACATTGTGTTATAAATAAATCTGTAAATGATTTTAATGGCTTAGTTAGTGGCCTACTTGTATACATGGCACTATAGGCCGCCCTAAACATTATTGACCACCCTGATTTGACTAACTGTAGTTTAATTTTGTCATGAGAATCAGGCTATGAAAATGAGGCCAGTCCATAATGTCCCTTGAAGCCTATTGCTGCATTGTAAAAATGTACATATGCACTATTTGTTTTGCTGCATTTATGACTAAATATTGTGCTATTTACGTAAAATAAATGTTACAACCGGTTCACAAGTCAAAATATTTTTATTTACCATTTTAAAACATGTCGTTCAAGGTGTTAATTTTTGATGTTAGTTTGTCACTGACGAATGTATTCAAAATGTAAATAAAACAGTAGTCTATTTTATATCTGCCAAAAAAAAAACCAACAGATTTGAGCATGATGCCATTATTCACAATGTCAGAATTCAATGTAGCAAAGGCTACCAATTGACATACAAACAATGCAAAATGCCATACAAACAATATAATGAGGTGTGTGTGTGTGTATATATGTATGCGTGTGTGTGTGTATATATATATATATATATATATATATATATTTTTAAAAAAAAAAAAAAAAAAAAGGAAAACACAGTTTATGAGATACTATTGCCTGAGGTTTCATGGAACACATACTGTATCAAAACATGCATAGGACCAACTTAACCAAGGATGGACAATAAGCCT
>JAODOY010028800.1:0-22798 GCA_025399855.1 Forbesichthys papilliferus | reverse complement strand
ATATATATAATTTCGATGACAAAGGATGTTCTGGACACATATCGAGTAATTCCCCTTTAAATGGGCAGAATCCAGGTTTGGACAGGCTTGACTAATGCCTTCTTGGATGACATTCTTGCACCGATTGGTTACATTTGATGAAGTGTGTTATGCCGTATACATATATTAATTCAACGGTTAAAATAATTTAGTAATGAAAATAAATAACATGTTTTTTGTTTGATGGTTGGACTACTGTGATTTACTTTGGTTTCCTCGCTGTCTGGGTCTTCCAACCAGGCGTAGGGATCACAGATCTTAGTTCCGTGATAGTTATCCACCTGCAAACATGATCACACACGCACACAAACTGTAACATATTTGTGTGGCTGAGAAACCCCTGCTTTTTATAAATTTTGTTTGTTATATTTAGCGTCTTCCTGGTTTCTTCATTTTCTCTTCCTGCTCCTGCCCCTTTAAGAGCATGTGTCAGACTAATGGGGTCAGAGACAGTAATAAGCTGCCAGACGAAGTGAAAGAACACAAGTTCAACACTAACCTTACTCTCATCCAGGCGGGCGGCTGGGTATTTAAATGGCATGGCAACGTCTGTGATTTTATCCACTGTCCGTGACTTATGTCTGTCTGTTTCGTTCACTCTTTCCGTACGTACCTCCAAGGCTCGGCAAACAGTCAGTAGCAGAGGCTGAATTGAAAGTGAAACCATGCGTGCTTTCAATGAACCTCCCCACTACAACGCGCACACACACACAGTGCAGCTATATATGGCTTGAGAGAAGAAGTGATCTCAGAAAGAAAGGAATAAAAAAGAAAGAAAGAACACAGTCTATAAATAATTATACTCTGTTGCATCTAATTAATTGCTATTTAAACAAAACTATAGGCTACTCATTTCTTCCTGAAGCCTTTGTTCATATAAAATGTCTATAAAACCATGCCAACAAATGTAGTTGCCATCTCTGCTAGAAATGTGAACTGTAGCCTACCAATGTTTGTTGGATTAGAGGATTGGAATCTATTTAAAGGTGTATCAAATTTTACTCTTCAAAACAAAACACACATATATATACACACACACACACACACACATATACATATATATATATATATATATAATGTGATTCTGTACAACAACTTGAGGACAACAACTTGATAAAAGACAGGCCTACTGTAGGTTTTTGAGAAATAAATGAATAAAAGCCACGAGTGCTCATCATTACAGCTTTAGTCAGTTGGTCAGTGGGTGTGCGATTGTGTAATTGATCTGATCATTCCTGGCAAGGATGCTCTGCTTTGGTTTAATTACATCCGGTTCTGTGGCTAGAATTACACTGAAACCGACCAGTTTAGACATTGTACTGTAATATACTGTAACTCAACCAATGCTTTTCCCGTTATGTGAATAAGTCATCCCTAAAATAAGCATCTTATCCTGTTAACCCCCAAGGTGGTAATATAATGATTTAATAAATACTTTTGGGCACTTAACTCTAATGTTCTGTTCATATTGACTGTGTTTTGGGTCTTAGAGAACCCAATGCTTTTGTAAAAAAAAACAAAAAAACAACAACATTGCTTTCTACTTTCAAACATTTTCTTTGCTTAATAGTAGTTTTGGCTTCTATATACTATATACAAATTGATAAAACTGAAAATAATATATTTTTAACCCTCCCTTTAACATATTCAACACCAAAGGAAAGTAGATTTTAAAAATGTAAAATGATGAAAAGGCTCTGTTGTCCCCTTATTACCGGCCGCTTGTACTTACTGAGTTACTGACTGACTGACTGACTGACTGACTGAGTGGCCTTGTTAAAACAACGCACATGTGTGTGCCATTCTACACAGTAGGTGGCGATAACGTACCAGTAGCGTGAAATTCCAGAGAAGAAGACTAACATTTCATATTGTCAAATTCATGTCAAATTCAGATAATATCTCCTCACCGCTGTCCGTTCTGTGTCCGCTCTCAAAAAACAGCATGAAAATGGGGACCCGCAACACACAACCCTGCTAAAAAATCCAGCATTGCTGGTCACCAGCATAAGGTATGTTTTGCATGCTGGAATGCATGGAATGCTGGTGTGCTGGTACCCCGGCATCCCATGCTGGTTTGCTGGTGTGTTTGTATACCAGCTAGACCAGCACTTCCCCAGCACTAACCAGTATGAACCAGCACTAACCAGTATGAACCAGCCTGAACCAGCATGGAATTCATGCTGGTTTATGCTGGATGTTTTAGCAGTATGTATTCAGTCAATTGAAAATGCACTTAAAGTGGTTGGGGGAAAAACTACTTCCAATGATGTGTTTTTTGTTTTGTATTAAGAATGAAATCTTGTCACATAATGAAAATATTGAAACATTTAAGAAACGTTTTTTTTATTGTTCTTTATAACACTTATTTGTTGTTCTTTATTAACACCGGTTTTACTACTTTTATTTGTTTCCTGTAATCTCTGTTAGACTTTGCTGGGTTTGAAAAGTGATTTAGTAATTTTATGTCTCTCTGGATTAGTATTTTTAGGCAATGTTTTCAAAGTCGTTTTGAGCATTTGTGTAAACTGGAGAGATTACAGTGTTATGATGACGCTATTGCAGCACGTATAAAAGATTAACCCCCTTCCACCCACCCTACCAGTAAAGGAGGGATACTACAGAAAGGGGGGGGGGGGTACGATTTTAAACAAAATTTCAGACGTTTAATCTCTCTAATCCACAAAGAAGTAAGGGAGGGTGGAGTGAACAAAGTTAAGGAGAGAGCTAATTTCAAACTAATTTAGCTAAGATGATTAACCAAGTTCAACTTGATGAGCAAATAAGATGTCAGAAGGCCCATGACCTTGTTCCAATTTGCTTATTTAACAAAAAAAAAGAACTTTCATAACGATATGGATATTAATTAAGATTAAACCAAACTATACATTAAAACATGAAATGGATATTCCAATCATTTTATATGTAGTTGTCACGCACATGTGTGTGTTGTCTGTTTCGTGGTCCCTGTTTATTATGTTAGACAATGTTTTCCCAGTCAGTTTTTGGGTTCTGTTGGTGCCTGTCCTGCGTATTTACAGTACGTCTTTAGTGTTTCTCCCCTGTCAATGTCAGTTGAAGATGCTCAATCAATTCCATTGCGTGCTCATGTTCCATTAATCTTGTTATTGCCAAATTCCTGCCTACGTGTCGTGCGATTGGGTCCTACCTTTCCTCCACAGAATTACAGTAGTCAACATGTTTGCCGCTTGTGATTAGCATTGGCTCAGCTTTGACAGTAGGAGTCAACTCCTCTGTGTCCAAGTGAAAATGATTCAGACCTGATGCATGTTTTTCCCAGGCTCAGAATAGGCCCTTGGGGGGGGTAAATATTACTATTAAATCTATACCTGGTCTTGTTATTGGTGATTTTCCTTTGGGCGGGAAAAATCCTGCTGATGGGCACAATTGCATCAGCTTTGTCTAATCGTCTCAGCTTCACGTCCAAACAAATATGTCACTGCTGCGACTTTGCTGAAAGCAGTTAATCTAGACTACACTGTGATTTGACACAAAAACACATACCCTGCTTGCATCACCTGTCTACCATGGCAACGGCCATGTTGTGTTTGTAGGATAGGTGGACCGGTTCATGCTTTATATTTATTATTTATAATATTTCACCAGCAGGTGTTAAAAAAACATGGAACAACAGATTACAAATCATTACCTCAGTCATGACCTTAATTGGCAGTAGGTAGATTTAGTCTCTGGGACTGGTGGACCAGGGCAGTCCAGAGACAGATGGGCTGTTATGTGGACAGCAGGATCTGTACACAACAGGATATGTGGAGCTCCAGACAGCACAACATCCCCAATTGGCCCGAGCCCCAACAGAGTAGCTCTGGCCTTGCTAATTGACTGGAGGGTCCGGATATAGGCTGAACGTCTGTGGCACCATATATTAGATTGGCAGTGTCCGAATACAGCGGTGAGACACTGTCGAGGAGGAGGGGGGGGAGAGATCAACAATCTGGGCTGTCAAAACACTGAGACAGTGTCAGGACAAAAATATACACATATGTATGTATGCTTCTTCGTGGCCTACATGCACACACACACACACACACAGAGAGAGACAGAAGTGAACACCACCCCTCTCTCCAGCCCTGCACCTTGCAACAGATGGTGAAGACAGTGGCGACTAGCTAATCCATTCCTGTTCTGAATATTTTTATCCTTCTGGTTATAATTTCACAAATCACCTCCTAACCTTTGTTGGAGCCTACATGCTTGCCAAAGCCCTAAAGCTATGGCTATGGGGCCTTGCAACTGACACGTACTGTAAGTGACAGTTGCGTAAGCTTTTCATTACGGACAATGTACAGATTTGTTATGCTTAGAGAGCATAACAGAGGCTAGGGAGAGATTTGGAGAAGGTGTTTATGTTTTTTAAGTGACGTCTTCTACAGTTGCTTTCAAGGTGGATTTACTTACTAATATGTAATCCTTCATTTGAAGTAGCAATTTGTTTTTAATAAAATAGTAATTCCAAAATAAGAATTACACATATCTGTCGTTACGCTCTGCTAATGAAAGACAAATGTTTCGCCCTGAAATGCATAAAAAGGGCCTGTTTCTGCAGAACCAAAAGACTCAACCTAATGTCTTCCTCGCTCAGAGGTGTACAGATTCAACATTTGTGTTGTTTTAAGCATTAATATCCATAGATGGCCAGCATCGATCGCAGGTCTGCGTTCTGGGACAAGAGGGCCCCAGGACAAGTTAAAGCCCCCCAGGATTAGGACAATTAGTGGGCTGATTGTTGTCCAAAAGACGACAGCAAAGGAAAAGATTTAATGGAAGGAATTGGGTCACAGATAACGCTGAGTGGACGAGAGGTCAAAGGGGGAGGATTGGGGTCAGGGAAACCGATTGCCGCACCGGTCATGAACTACTGAAGAGTGAAAGAGACAGAGAGAGAGAGAGAGAGAGAGAGAAAGAGAGAGAGAGAGAGGTGGTGGTGGGGGGGGGAGGAAGGTGTTAATTCCCATCAGAGCTTGTAGCATTGGCCCTTGCGACATGACACATCACTTTTTGTTCTCTACCTGCTTACCTCTGCGGGAATGGCTGCATGGGGATTTTCCTACTTTATGTCTAGACTTCTGAATCAGCTCTGATCACTCATCATGTCTCCACCCCTTTCCACTCTCTGTCTTTCTCTCTCTATCTCTCCATTCCTTAATGCCGAAAGGGGATTAGCAGAGGTGTGCCATTGCAACATAAGTGCCTACATTTGACCTTACACAAGCCTACCAGATCTATTTGCAAAGAATAT
Organism: Forbesichthys papilliferus; assembly: GCA_025399855.1. NCBI lineage: Eukaryota > Metazoa > Chordata > Actinopteri > Percopsiformes > Amblyopsidae > Forbesichthys > Forbesichthys papilliferus. The sequence continues at coordinate 17,481 of JAODOY010028800.1, read as the reverse complement.
ATGTATTCTCTGTTTTTTATCATACATAATCTATCAATATCACACACAAACACACACACAGTATGCACTGTATATACTGTACCAAGTCTGTTAGCCAATCTAATTAGACAGACATGTATATTGATCTGTTGGATTTGGGGCTGCCAGATAAATCTATGCTGAGGTCTCTGTTTTGAAAGGTGGGGGTGAAAGGTTTGGGTGGGAGGCCTTACAGGCTACTACCACCTGTTGACCACGAGCCCGGTATGGGCAGACGTTGGTACAAGCTTGCATCACCCCTGTTTTCATCTTCTGGAGCCTGTACCTCATCCGCTTCCCCCCACCCCCTCGTCCGGCCTCGTTGCTAATCTTTACCAGCCCTCATCTCAGGGCTGGTAAGGATTACGTGGGTGGTGTGTGGCAGGTGGATACGAGGGTGGCGCTACTTATCAGACAGTTTTAAGAAACTACTCAATATCAATGTTACTTGTGTGTTTTTTTTTTTTTTTTGGATAAAAAAAAACAACTATTCACTTAAAGGTGGAGTCAGAGATGCTGGTACGAGTTTGTTGATATTTGAACTGGATCAAAACAACAACACCTCTCCCTTCAATGCCACAGGGTGCATCCTTATCAGCTCCGCCCCCCATATTGAACACACATTGCCACGGTTGAGATATTGTTGTGTGGTGCGGTCTGCACCACTTTGTGTTCCCATTGGCTCTTTTCAGAACGCACACAGAAAAAATACGATAGCCAGATCTGCAATAATCTATCTAACATTAAATTTAGTGAGGATATACAGTAGAATGTGATAACTTTGTCACTGCTCATGTTTACAGTATTATAGACCTGTAGGTTAATGCTTTGTCATGCTAATCAAACATGTCTGAATTTCAATCTGAGAGAGAGAGATGCTGTTGATTTTCTAACAGTGTTTGCCCAACTGCTTCCTTCCTCTTTTGGGAAACAAACATAGATGAGGTATGAAAGTACAATGGCATATTTTGGTAAGTCACAAACCTTGCAGGAATTGTGTTGCTGTGGTTGACGCAAGTGAGAAAGTGTGAGCTCTTACTTCTTCAAAGTCGTCGCACGTAAGGGCATGCTATAGTGCTGTTTGGTGTTATGCTTTGTGTTATCTCATGTTTTGGTGAATTATACAGAAAAAGTGAAACCTGACCCAACCAGGATATTTGGTTTTACATTTTGGTATTACATAACATGGCAGCATTCATTTCAAATAACTGAAGCCACCTTTTAGTTTGAGAATGCAGCTAACCTTTAATAAGATGGGAAATGAGAGCTATAGCTAAAATGGAATGAAAGAGAGTACGATTTTGTAAATCAACCAGACCATTTCACTCTGATTGATGGCGGATGTCTATGACACTAAATCTATAGCTCTTAAATCCGATAGCTACATCACCATTAAATTATATTGTGTGCCGTTATTAGCGACAGGCGACATAGATAAGATGGGTTCAGTATTCTACATATGGAATGCCCTAAACATGTGTGTTTAAAAGCGTTTAGGAATTATGATACTGTTTATGTTAGAGGCAGTGCCAAGATGTCAATATATGGTTATTTTCCTACTAGATGCAATTGGTTTTGTGTTTAACAAATCAAGAATGATCAGCGTGAAACAGAATCTTGATTCATAATGTAAATTAAATTCCAAAAGCCTGCTGTTTGTAATACTTAACTTATTGCTATAAACAAACATGTATATTTTTGTAATGAAGTGTAGTGTAATAAACATGTTTTTTTTTTTGGGAATAGATAGCACAGATGCTAAAACCTTTCCTTTACGTAATTGTTTATGTCTTACAGCTGCATAAGGCCTGTGCAACCAAAATGAAAGATTAGTCAATATGTGGTTGTGAATGTTTATTGTTTATCTATCTCATTATATATAAATTCAAATCTGCCTCTTTACACAATTTTCTTTTTTGCCAGAATTTTCTTTCTATAATGTCCAACCCTTAACATTACATTAAAATATGTATCATTGTCTGATTAGTATTCCAAGTGTAGTTCCTTGTAAATAAGTAAATTCAAAGGGAAAGCAGGGTTAATCCAGTGCAAGAAAATTACCAACACAAGGAAATTCTTTAGACAAAGTGAGTTCTTCTGAAGAGTACAATCTTTCTTTGTTATTTTGCCCTATAGCAAAACTGCCCTGTGCATATTGGAATGCTGGAATATCTTGTTTTTCTGGATCAACAAGAATTAGAGATTAATATTAAGATATTACATTTTAAATACCTGGATTATGGATGTTGACTCTTCCTAACACATTGTATATAGTATTGTTTTTTTTCATTTAAGGGATTGCTTCCAATCTCTGAAGTTTTTTTCTGTTGTTCATTTGTTTGTGGAGATATTATTGAAACTTCACCTTTGTCATGTGAGTTTGTTTCATGCACTTGGCTGACTTTACCTACATGGAATTTCCTTGTAATATGCATTGTCTGGTTAGGTTACCCTGTTATCAATCTTTACCGCACTGCCATGATTGTTTTAGGGAGTTTCCTTGTCTCTATAATATTGTGTTTTTATAACTCATCAGCTCTGACAAATGGCCCGAAGCTAAATGAAGTAAATTTCCCCTTATTTTGCCTGTCCATGTGTCAGGCAATGGGTGTAAGATGTAATGTATGTTATAAAACTGTAACTTACAGTATTAATTGAAGGGTTTTGCAATAGCCCATTGTACTGTAACTCATCACTCATTAGAGTAATGGTACAATATTGCGCAAAGTGAACATTTTAGCACAGGTGGGCTGAGAGTAAAGGACAAATTACGACTGAGTCACCTCTTTCTATTCTTGCAGGTAGGGCACTGTTTATTTGGCTTTAAAGCTAAAATGAAGGTGTTCATTAGCACTACGTCATATAGGCCACTCTGTGCTGAACGTCTGATACATGAGGTGTTTCTCAATGTCAAGGAAGGATCCTTAGCGGCTGTATTTCAAGGATGCTACGTCATCAAAGTACATCAAGGTGCAAAGTACCGTTCCAATGTCTAGGATGCTTTAGAATTCTACCAAGGACTCAGTCCTTCGATCAGAGGATTTTGAAGGATGCTTGTGTGCATCCTTTGTGGTCTAAAAATACCCACAATCCTGTGCGAACGTCAGAAGAGGAGAGATTTAAAAATGGCCCAAATGAAACTAACAACAAAACAGCACGATCCATTGTTTTTTCAACTTTTATTAAAAAACGAAACACGTGGTTTAATTAAGCATAATGATTTTGAAAGTGGGACTTTTTTTGAATGACGTCATCTTGCACACTAGCTAGGCCTTTCCAATTTGTGTTCTTCGAAAGTCTTTCCTAGCCTAGGAAGGACCCGACTAGGAAGGCACTTGGATGGATCCGTCCTACCAAGGAAGCGTCCTCGACATTGAGAAACACCCATTGACTTCTGTAAGGTCAACATGGGACTCTGAATTTCGGGAAGTAATACTGTCGGTAACCATTGGCTGTTAGCATTGTCTCTCACAAGTATTTATCCGTAATTTCCAGTGCTCGATAGCACCATGCTTTATTTACTAATTTAAACTTGTATTTTAACCGTAGCCTACAAAATGTACAGACTTACAAGACGTGTAAACACGTCAGAGTTTTGTTGTTATTCTCATCGCAAGTTTATTGTCCGATTTGGTCATTGAGTTACGTGGTTGGTCGTCCTGCATGTCAATCAAAACACCTCGCTTGTCAAGTAGGCGGGTACTGATGCAGTTAGCATGTGTTCCAGACTTTCCGTAAGGAAAGGCTTGCTCTGCGAGACTAGTTGGATCCTTATGTCCATGCTATTTAATACTGATCAAGTTAGTACAGAACATAGGCATGTTATCTAAATTGCTCCAATAATGTAATGCTAATGCGGAGAGGCTGACTCTATTTCGGATCAGTTTCCGGTGCAAAGGCCAGATAGGTTCTTGTTTTAGAGGTAAGACTACAGTATAGGTTCGCCATGACATGATACACTAAGCTGTTGAAGTACCAGCCATTAGTCACACACATTCAAAACATGCAATGTTGTCTTTAGGCCTACTGATATTTGGTGGCCTTTGTTTCAGCAGTGTGGAGGATGCTATAAGGATGGTACAAATACAAATACGGTATTCGGATAGGAACAAATAGTTTGTCTCTACAAACACTTATTCAGTTACTCGAAACATTAAAGTTTTACAAAAACGTACCTATTACCACAAACAAGTTATATGTATGTGCACGTTATATAACCTAATACATCCATATAAGAACAGCTGTAGACAGCCTATATCTGGTGCGATACAGCCGTAGGCAACCTGCAAGATTTCAGCAGGTGTACCAATTTGGCATGATACGCCCCAAGCTTTCCCTATTGTCCAGGATCATTACGCACATTTTCACTTTTATACAAATACAAATAATTTGGTGACACATCAAATACAAATAATACATGCAAATAGTGAGCTCTCTACACATCCCTACTATTTACTTGGCGTAATTGTTAAAAATATTTGTAAATCTATTAATCACCTGAAACAAATGAAATTGGTGAATTCAAATAAAGTGTTTATTTGTTGATTATCATTAGTGTGTGTTCCAGCCTCTTTTGTCTGTTCCGTGTGTGTGTCTCATTAGTTCCACCTGTTTGTTGATTGATGGTTGCTTTCGCTTTTGTGTTTCACCGTGTGTATTTACACCCCTGTGCTTCCTCTATTCTTTGCTGGTCATTGTTTATTGTTAAATGTGTGTTCTCGTATTCACATTCAGTGTCCCTTGACTACATTAAAAGCCTCATTATTCCAAGTTCAGTCTGTGTGTCGTGCATGTAGTCCCGTATTAACACTGCCACTCTTGTGATGGTGTATACTACAGCATGTGTGTTGGGTGTGTGTGTGTGTGTGTGTGTGTGTGTGTGTGTGTGTTGTGCGTGTGTGTGTCTCTGAAACTGTCTGACAAGCGGGGCAATTTCGATTTTAAACAGCATTCTAATCATATGTTTATTAGTATACTTATTTCGTATTGTGGAAGTGTGGATATTCCTATAAACAATATGTTTTACTTGTATTACAATAAGAGCTCTGTGTATTATGTATTTTGGTGGTTAACACGTGTTTTCTCTGCCAGTTAACATAAAAACATGCACTGTATTTAGAAAAAGCAGACTTGGTAAATAAACGTTTCTGTTATTTAAGAAGCTGGATATGGGCAAAGTATATTCAAAGTCTGACAAAGACCTGCACTGCCGCTGTATGTTACAGTATGTCTAAATTAGGAGCAGGTACTCCAGTTTGAAGAGAAAAGCAACAGTTCAGGTTACACTGCTCAATTTAACACATAGCAGGAAAAGCCTCATGATGTTTTAAGTTGACCTCTGGACATGCATCATCATATTCACTGTTGCTCCAGAACAATATGGCAATATTCCAAATGACAATATTTTGTATAATAGTGTGGAAATATTATTACAAATATAAAAACTTTTTTTTACACATTTAATAATTCCATAATATAAATGAGTACAAGTAATAATCAAAATTTCAGAATATTGCTTTTCTCAACATGCTATATTAATAACATTGTCATTTGTTTGGAATGTTGGTATTTTCTAATTTTAGTGGAATATGCTGTTTATTTGCATGTTAACATTGGTCTGGGATTCCCTTCTCTAATAGAATGCCACTATAGAGCTTCTAACTTCCTGCATGTGCGTGCGTGTTTGTGCGTGCGTATTTGTGTGTGTGTGTGTTGTGTGTGCGTGTTTGTGCGTGCGTATTTGTGTGTGTGTGTGTTGTGTGTGCGTGTTTGTGCGTGCGTATTTGTGTGTGCGTGTGTTGTGTGTGTGTTCGTGTGTGTGTGTGTGTGCGTGTGCATGTGTGTGTGTGCGTGTGTGTGAATGCTATCCTGAAGCTCTGCTGAGTCTCTGAGCCGTGAGCTGAAAGAAGGCAGACGGACTGCAAATGAGAGAAATTAGCCCAGCCGGGCGTGAAAACACAAAATCCCCACCTCCCTCTCTCTTTCCCTGTCAACTTTGTCCCATACAGTACTAAATACACGTACACTTGTTCACCTGAAATGAAATGTCAGTTATCAATTTGAATACATTCATACATGTTAATCTGAAAGCAAATGTCAATGATTCATCTTGTATAGCCATGTGTAGATTTCAAATGGTCATGTTCTGTTTCAGCTGAGCATAACATTAACGCAGACAGCATAACAAAAATCCAACTGCCGGTATATATTTTTTGCATGTACGGACTCCTCAGTCAAAATAGAACATTTTACTTTGCATCAAATATGCTTGAACACATTTTTACTGTGAATAAAGTGTTATACATACTGTATATGTCAATTCTGTTATATATTCTTTATTGATAAATGACATAAGTCAAGTCAACTGTGTGAATCATTTGCAGTAGTTTCCAACATTTGGTTATTTATGGTAAATAATTGCATAAATTATAGTGTAGATATTTGATTGTTGAGATGTATCTGGCTAAATTTATTTGATGCCTCTGCATTTGGTTACTACTCTATATGTCACACAGCAATCTTGATACAAGTGGTGACCCGAACTATTCAGTTCCAATTATAGTAACTAGTGTGTGTGTGTTTTGACTGTCTCCAAATTACCGTAACTACCAATACATACGTATATGTGTGTGGGTGTGCGCGTGCGTGCCTGTGTGTGTGTGTGGGGTGGGGGGGTTTAGTAGGTGCAGGTGGGTTTATATGCAAGGGCACGTGTGTGGGGAGGTGGGGGGCGTGGGGGGTCTTGGCTGAAGAGGTTACACAATGAGATGTGGGTCAAGGAGGATACAGCAGTTTGCTGATTAAGTGCCAAACCAAGCAAACGTCTATCAGTGTGCCAGCCATCTGCTCCTTTATCCATTCATACAGCACATATTCTTTCCAGAACTATCTGCTCCTTTGTGCTCGCGCGTGTTCGTGTCTGTGTAAGCATACGCCATAACAGACACTCAAGTGCACACACCGTGTTGTTGTTCAAAGCCAACAGTTGCGAGTCAGTTGGTTCAGTCACGTGGCAGACGGTGGCCAATGATCGGTCGTGGCTAAAAGCGATTGGCTAACACTGGACGAGGAGTTTGTATACACAGGGGCCAAGTGGATACATTGCAGTGGGCACCAAAACCAGATAACGGGAGGAAGAAACATCAAAGTTGGACCGGCTCGGGAAGTACGTGAAAACCAGTAGGTGGACGAGCAAGAGGGGTGACCTAGCCAAAAATATGAGTATCTCACCACTGAATGCATTAAAGTAAGTCTGCTCAATGTAGTAGTGTTTGGCTTGCAAAGATAAAAGAGATCATAGAGATGATATTAAATGTACATCAGTTAAATTGCATATAGTATACAGCATCATATTTGCAACTGTTTTACCTGTCCATGAAAATAACGTAATGTTAATAACCACAGTGACGTCAATTCAACAGCATTAACAGATGAATTTGTGTTTGTTGGGATTTGAATAAGTGAATTAACATACTGAACTAATTGATTGTAAACACAAAAACAGAAAGCGTTTATTAGCCAAGTGAAGTATCACTTGCAAGGAATGTCTCTTGGCAGTTGCTCACAAAATAAATAGCAATAACTAAATTACAGACAAAAATGAACTAACTACACACAATATGAACAGAATCCAGTTACACTGTGAAACATTAAGTGCAGTTTGGCATTGAATGCAATTTTTGTTGCATATTTTAGATTTACTTTTTTATATTTGTTTATGGGATTTTATGTTCCAATTATTTTACAAACCCAGTTACAATGTACACAGCAGACACCATGATTTAAATAAATGTACAGTGGCAAAACGAACAGGTAAGACAAGGATGCTCACAGGTAGACTTATTTAACCAACACCCTAATCACTATCCTGAATTAACCTGTTCTGAATACTGCTAGCTAGTTTATACGTAGTTTCAAGTTAGTCAGTTACTTGACAACAGTGTTGGGCAGTAACTAGTTACTGTAAATGTATAACTTTTGTCAGTAACTAGTAGTGTAACTAATTACTATTTCCAAAACAGTAATAATATTACAATTACTATTCAAGTAACTAATAGTTACTGTGGTACGAGAATGAGCTTTCTGGTCCTATAGCAAACTTAGGGTAGGCTAATTGAACCAACCTGTCAATCATCTGGTTTGAGAGGCTGCAATGTTTTCACTTTGGCTGATTGTCGACTCCTAAGGATAATTATTGTTCCAATAAAGAGGATTCAATTATAAAATGAGCTGGCTACACACGTTGTCATTTTTCAGAAGGGGTAAGGCAGGGTAGTGATTGTGATAGTAATATAGTAATATCACTAGTAACTAATTACTTTTAATACCCAGTAATATGTAAAGTAATAACATTACTTTTTGAAGGAGTAAGTAACTTATTACAATTCCTGAGTAACTTGCCCAAAACTGCTTGTTAATATACTATAAGCTTAGTTAGTGCAAGTAAGAGGGTGTGTAAATCCTAATATTTTTGTCCTGCTTTCACTGTTTAGAGCTTTAAAGCACACCTAAGACCAGGGAGCCAAACCCAACGCAAACAAAGTCCTCACACACCAAAGCAAGCTAAACCAAACCCACAACGCTACATACTGAAGATGGAGCTTATTCTGGGGGACAAGAGCGAGTGGAGGGAGCTAGACTTTGCACTAAGCTGCACCTACATTGTCCCAGACCAGGTGTCAGACCCACGCTTCAGTCTCCCCAAGGCCATGACCTCCATCCCCCGCAACCTCACCTTTGAATACAGCACAGACAACGAGGTAAGAGACCACCACTTAAAGGTAAAGTCAGCTATTGCAAGCTAAATGTAAGATAAGACTTTTTGTCAAATTCAACAAAAATCTCCTTGCATTTCACTAGTTCACCGCTAGTTTATCTGTGCGTGTTGAAAAAATGATCTGAAACATCTACACAGCCCTGGCCCAGTATATTGGAACATAAACGAAGTGGCGAACACCGCTCGTATCAACAAAGCCACATAGCACTACACTTGGCTTCACAGTGCATTTCGACGTGTGATCCACCACTGAGCGATACTGTTTTGATTTGAGCTCGAAGTTAGCAAGAATGACTGACCGTGCCCCTAATCTAACTAAACTTGTAGTGTGCTGTATTTACCCTTCAGCAACTGACGCTATTTGGCTGGGAAATTCCAATTCCTTTTCTAATAATGTTTTTTTCACTCACACCTTTTGAGACTGACTACAGACACGAAAGACAATACTGACAGGCCAATATAAATATTACATATTATATAAATAATCATGTCAGCATGTACTGTACAGTAATAGACCCTATTCTGCTGGCTAAGAAGTTTTAGCTGGCAAGGTTATTGACTCGCGTCAATACAAAAGTTCCCTTCATTGCCATAGGGTTCTTCCTCAGAAGCTCTGCCCCACACCCTGGAAATGTATTGTGAAGGTTAGGGTATTGTTGTGAGTTGTATTTGCGTTCCTATTTACTGAGCCAGGGCTGTGTACCCAAGTTATTTTTACAGCACGCACAGAGAGTGGTGAGATATAAGACTGTAAGGAAATATTATGTGAATTTGAGTGTGTGTATCACACTCTCTACCTTTAAGTTGTCCCGGAAGATGTATCCGGCCGGTCCTTGTCTTTACTGTAGTTTGGCAGATTTACTGTCTATTGCCAGCAGGCAATTCTTTAAGCATAATAGAATTATTTTCTTAACTGACGTACTTGTACATTATTTGTTTCTCTCGTTTGATTAAATAATTTGTATGCAAATTATCTAAACGATAACATTTCCATTTTATAATATGAAACAAAGGCATTCACAGTTTGGTCAAGTTGTAATAAAGGCATGTCTGTAAATATGTAATTAATTGGCACGATAATTTATTGTTTTACCCCCACAAACGGTAAAAACTATAAGATAGATCAATCAAGAGCCTGTCAGCCTCTTGATTAACATTCGACGTTCATCAAACCACAAAACACACCTTCATACACACACACACACGCGGATGCAATGCATCAATCAGATGATATCGTAATCCAGTTTTGTGATCTTTATCCTTCCTGAAGTGACGTTATCACTGGAGAGCTCAGGTGAGTCACAGAAATATACGCAGATAGTCAGCTGACGGATTGGCCCACATCCAAATAGACTCATGTCCCAACATGTCTGTTGCGTTACCGGACATGCCTTGGGAACTGACTTTAAAAAAAGAGAACTTCTTCTTAGGCACGACATCTTGAAAATACGATAAATCAGATGCAATATGAACATATGCTGTGCGACACTACACATATTCATAGGCTATTCCTCCTTGTTATCAAGCGATTTGTAGAGACTATTAAAAACCTACACAGACAGCAAAAGAGAAGACAAAATATCAGAGAGAAATGGGGAAAGTGTGTAGGCTACATTCGAGACATCTTTACTCTTCACACTTTTTCTGTGGTTAACATCGCCTTTCCTTCCTCATTTTTTCTGTCCTGCATTTTTCTGAAATGAGTTCCTCTTTCTTAAACTTGTGTGGCTATTCAGTTCACATCGTAATGTGTGCGTGCATAGGCATTGCCTTGAGACGAGACGAGTGTGAAAAGATTGGCAGTGAATGCAGGTGAGGGATTTATTTAAAAACACGCTTGTCTGAAAACAGCAACAACGAAGGTTTCGCCCATGCAAAATGAATGAAGATGTCACAGGTGTCCAGCTTAATAATATCTGGTCCCCCATATACGATACGGCCCCCTGCACTATACAAGTACTATGAGCTCTTGTTGCATGTTAGTACACCTTGCAAAGATATATTTTATTGTTGGTTTAATAATACAGTCCCTATAGGTGAATTGACGTGTCAAGTCTCACGTCATTTGAAAGTGGAATATATTTGTGTTGATGTGGAGCTCCGTATGTATGTGGGTGTGTCATGTACTTAAGAAGAACCAACTCATAGTGTACACAAAAACCCTAAAGTGTTGTCAGTTGTTTGCTTTCCCTTCATACATAAGCTGTCATCCACTGAACGGTTTCCTTTCCTGACTCCTTAGTCTCTCCTTCAGTTGATAATATGTATCATAGAGCTCATCATTTCCCAGAAGGGTCATAAAATGTGCATTTTATCTTGGCTGTGTGGGAGCACACAGCTGCTGTAACTGTTCGCCTCATCTAGCCTCATCTAGCTCCGCCACCATTTTGAAACAACCTTGACTTCAAGACATCTCACTAACCCACCCTGATTGGTCCAACAGCAAAAGTGGTTTCCAGACTATGTAATCTCAGTTAACTTTTTATATCTGAGAGCAATAGTTGGGCTGAGCCAGGATAGATACCTGCACATAGATAGTACATGCTTCTTGGCTAGAACTCTCTTGCTTTAAACCTCAACAAGACTTTATCTGGTTAAATAAAGATTTGTAAAAAGTACATTAATGAAAAAAAGGCCGTTGTATGCGCCATGCAGAAGCAGGGAGGGGTGTTTAAGAAGGGGGGGGTGGTACTTTATGGGGTCTTGTGGCAGATGGGGCGTTAAGGGATGGACTGCAGGTGGCGGCTGAGGCTGTGGGGGGCAAGGAGATCTAGGTTAAGCCCCCCACCCACCCCAGTGATTAATCACATTTGTGTTAACACACTGTTAGCACAAGCCACTCAACAGAGGCCTTCAAGCCTTGTGCATTACAGAGAGAGAGCTACTCCGCTGTGGAGCAGTTGGGTTAGGAGGTAGGGAAGGTGCTTGCCTGTGCATGGGTGTGGTGCTTGTGTGTGTGCGTGCGTGCGGTGCTTGCGTGTGCATATGTGCACGTGTGTGTGTGTGTGTGTGCGTGCGCGTGTGTGTGGGGCTTCCCTCCTTCCCTTCCCCAGCTCGGACAAGCGGCGGCGGTTGCGTTGAGGGCGGGGCGGGGGTGCCCAGGGGGTGTTGAGAGATCAGCCCTACGCCACTGTTGGTTCACAGAACACTGGTAACGCACAATGCCGTCGTCACACTCTGTTCGTCGCTGCTCTTGCCTGTTCCATGGGAGAGCCCGACAGTTGAGGAGGGGAAATACACATCTCCATTCTGTCCAGGAAATGAAGTTCATTTTTTATTTTGGGAGTTATTTATAAATAGCAGCTCACCAACTCATGAACTCTTGAAATGTATTTAACCGATCAAGTCTGTGTGTGCGTGCGTGCGTGTGTGCGTGCACGTGTGTGCGTGCGCGCTGTGTTTAAACAATAAAAATAAAGATCTCTACACTGACGTCGCGTCCCACTGATGCTATCTACTCTACGTAACTACAAGGACTTCTGGAGAAGTGTGGCTCAAAGCACTTTCCCAGGCAGGGCACTACATATCCGGTCATGTGCTGTGTAGGATTTCCAATGTTAAAGGGCCACACTGAAGACCCCAAACAATTGACACTGCATGTCATCGGGATGACAGTGGTATAGCGAGGTGACGGGTGAGAAGTCGCTGGTTCAAACCCCGCTCTCGCCGGTGCTGGTCCATATAATTGGTTCTATACAGTAGCCTACAGTATATACAGTCTAGTTGGTTCATGTAAGTGCTGAGAAAGGATGTACAACTTGGTTTCCGGTGTTGTGGGACAATTGAATTGATTCTCTGCATGTTTTTGTAGGCATATTTCATTTTGTTACGTGGCCATTTGTGAATATTTGTTATTATATATATTTTTATTTAATTGATTTTTTTTTACTATACAGCTACCACACAGTACATTAATGCTCACATTCTCTCTGTCTTTCAGGTGTCAGGCGTTTTCAGCAAAGAGTATATTCCACCGGGGACTCGATTCGGCCCCCTTCGCGGCCTTATCTACACCAAAGACGGCGTGTCTAAACGAGCGAACAGGAAGTACTTCTGGAGGGTGAGGACAGCTCAACACACAGTAACACAAGTTGCACACAATCACTGTAAACACAACACACTATAATGTATACAAATACAATATACTGTATAGAATTACACGCAAATCAAACCAATACATTCGGAATGAATAAATAAATAAGAAAAAGTATTGTCAGAAATGAATGCATGCGCACACAAATCATACAGTACATCTCCGCGCAAGAAATTACCACAGGAAACGTTTTGGGTGAAAGAAAAACTAAATTATTTGCTGTTCTCAGTATTCAAGGCACAAGAAATTGCTCAAACAGTTTCACATCACATTCTTCGATGTCCATACGTCAATAAGGAAACAAAAAAAAAGAGCTCACGCTGATGGAGTGCCACATAGGGGATTTGGTCAGAATTTTAGAGGAAGTTGTACATGCTTTTGGCACGCAACAACGGAGCCAGCTACACTAAGCAGCCTTACCGGTATTAATCTCATCCATCCAATTGTTAAAACAATGGCGGAAGGGACCTTTTTCATCCTTACACACACACACACACACACACACATCCTCGATTCTCGTGCTGTTTTCCTTTCTGTCTCCCTGTGGTGTCACTTGTGTCACTCAGGAGTTTTCAGCTGAGTCAGTTCCCATAAGGACCTTCGGCTACAATAGGTATTGTCTTTCCGGTTCTATTTCCTGTAATGTTGCCTGAAGGTTGTTCTTGCCGCTCGTGATAGTGAAAGTCCGACGTGACTCAGGTGTGGGAACGTGCCTCTCTGCGCGAGTGCGCGCGAGTTGTCGTGTTTATGGTTTTGCTTTGTGAGTGTGAGCCAGTAGCATTTAGCTGCTGTTTATCTTTCATAGCACGAGGTGGTAACATAGTTTAATGGTTACACTTAATGACAGGGTGGAGAGAAAGTGAAAGAGAGAGAGAGAGAGCGTGCGTGTGTGTGTGTGTGTGTTTGTGTGTGTGCTTGTGGGTGTGTGTGTGTGTGTGTGTGTGCGTGTGGGGGTGGACCACGCCTCCAATTGGACTATAATAAAGGTAACACTAGTCAGAAACAAACAGAGCGTACAGCGTATACAGTAGGCATAGACCAGGAGAGGATATAATAACATTGTACATGGCGGAGGTGAATTGTTATTCTTACGTCTTTAACTTGTTTTAGACTGTATATTTTATGCCATTGTGTTTCATTGTCTTAACCTTATTACTTAATTCATATAGTCTCAACTTGAATTATATTAATAAATAGTTTAAATTGATGTTTATATTTGTAAATAATACAAAATATGGGCGATGCACTGTAATTTATGTTTCAATAAAACCATTCTGTAAAGTAATTAGTAAATTAGAATGTACAGTGTAGAATGCAAATGCAATGTAAGATATTGACTTGACTTTATTTATGTATTTTATTATTTCAATACTTTATATTAGCCTATATTACTTGTTACTAACAATAATAGTAATAACTTTAATAATCACAGTAACTGTTTAAGCTACAATCGTTTCACAAGTTGAGAGGTCTGTTTTACAGTATGCTGCATTACCCACCGTGTATATACCATATGTGGTTAGAAGTACCTAAATGGCCTCCTCCCACTTCAATAGATCTACAAAGGTGGCCAGCTCCATCACTTTATCGATGGCTACGATGTTCACAGTAGCAACTGGATGCGGCACGTCAACCCAGCCCGCTCCCTGTCCGAACAGAACTTGGTGGCGTGCCAGAACGGCCAGGACATCTATTTCTACACTATTTGTCCCGTGGAGCCGAAACAGGAGGTTCTTGTCTGGTACAGCCAGGAGTTCGCTCAGAGGCTTTGCAGCCAGCAAGAACACATCAAACTGAGTGAGTAGTTTTTAATACAAGTAACCCATCAATAATAATAATAATAATAATATTAACTAATTCATAAAATATGGGTAATGTGTTAAGACAAATGTAAAAACATTAATCTGAAGTAAAGAATCATTTAAAAGAACACATTAAATAATGTCTAAAAACGTGACTAGGATTAAATTAGATTTTGGAGGTAAAGGTGATTATTTCCCCTGTTATTTATTGTCTAGTGTTTTGAAAATACCCTTTTCATATTTATATGTATACAATGTTCTGTTAGTTCCTTTGTCCAACATCTTTGTTAAATTATACCAAGTTTGGATTGAATCCACATAATTGAAATCAGAGGATTTATATCCAGAATGAAACATCACAAAACAACAATAACCACAGAAAACCAGTGGTTCTCAAAGTGTTTTTTGGTTTGTTTTTTGGGTGAACTTACATATACTGTAAATATTGCATCATTAGTTATTTTTACTTGGTTTTACGCTTAAGTCTGGCTGATGGAAGAATAACAGCTGTCCCTCCGCTGTATGTGGACAGGGAGGTATGACACGACACACAAATCTAATCTTTCCTACAAATGAAAAGACAGATTTAAATCAGTGTGCGCACATACTTTATCTCATTTTATGCATGAAAAGGCAACAAGAGAAATCAATTGCGTATTATGTCCAAATGCTTTTACTTCAAACTGTGCTAGACTGTGGAAAAGATCTCATCTTATCTTTCAGACAGCAAAAAATAGTTCTTCTGAGAAGGTATTTCGTCCACTTCATAATGTTAGTTGGCATTTTACCTGCCCTCTGATGATAACACATGTCACAAAAAATCTGAAACATGAAAACATGCACGTATTGTAATATCTTACCAATAGGAATGTTCATGAAACGTTTGACAAACAATGGGTGGACAAAGTACCAAATGATTAATCAGCAGTGAGTAATGATAAAAAGTGCAAGTCATCCATACCTCATTCTTAAGGTATATGACTCATAGTAGATAGGCACACGCTTCGTGTAACTTGATTGCAAATATTTAATTTGATAACCTGTAACCTGATTGCAAATATTTAATTTGCAATCAGTAGGACCAAATAGCATCTTCTGTTGGTGGCATAATAATCGAATGGCAAATAAACCTGGAAATAACAACTTCACGGCATTGTGTGTCAGAGAGCAATATTGTGTTTTCTCACCATCTATACCATAGGACACGTACCGAAAAAAAATGTGGAAAATGAAACTCAGATTGTTGCTGCAAAACGCCTTACACAGTACGTGAGACATAGAAGGGTGAACACCCACACGCTTTACAACCCCCGCACCCACACCAAATTAGTACAATCTCGGCAATGACAAACAGAAACCTTGTCATCCTAAAACTGAAACCATTATCATTTACCATAAGAGGGCGTGCCTTGTGTGGGGGAATGTGGAGGCATGCGTGTGTGTGTGTGTGTGTGTGTGTGTGTGTGTGTGTGTGTGTGTGTGTGTGCGTGCGTGCGTGCACACGCTCGCTCATATGACTTCACACCATCACACACCACTGTCCTAAATGACCCAGAGTGTATAAACGAACAGTTTAATTTACGATGCGCCCTGTCTTCCCGTCGTAGAACACAAGAGCACAGATGGCATCCATGACGACCGTAGGAGTCCGCTGCATCATTCGTGGCGCGGCGACCACGCGGAGAAGGCGGCCGTCAGGACAGAAGGGCCCGGCGAAGGCGATGAAGACGACAAGATCGACGTGGAGACGTTGGGGCGGGACACGCCCCCCGACACCCCCGACTACCCGATAGTGGACTTCAGCCAGAAGATGGAAGTGGAAGGGGACGCAGGGGCGACAGAGGTCCCCGCCCCTCCCCTTCATCCACAGCACAGCTTCCCCGGCCCCGCCCCCTCTCACCCCAGAGACCTCCCCCTGCACCTCCACGGCCTCTACGGACACAGGGAGGGCCTCGTGACTTCTTACCCGCTGCTCCCCCCTTCCTGCAGACCCCTCCACACACCCTACCAGCTCCTCCCTCATCCGTACGGTCCCCCCCACTGCCCTCGACCACTCCTGCCCCGGTACAGTATGGCACCCTTCCCTGGCATGCTGCCCCCTGGAGACGCCCTGCGGTACTCCGGCTACCTTGGAGCTGACGGACTCTCGTACCCCGCCAATGCCATCGGCCAGGTGGGCCTGCCCTACCCCCCCCACCACCAAGGGGGATTGAAAGAGCGAACCCCTAATATGTCTCCCCCAAGCGGTGCCCCGGCAACCCCGGAGCTCTCCCCGCTCCCAAAGCCGGACAGCCACCAGGGTGCTCCACCACAGCAGCATCAGTCCTCGTCCCCGGGCCACGAGGAGGCCGTGAACCTCAGCGTGGCCAAGAGCGGCTCAACGGCACGCAGCGCCCCCGGGTACAAATCCCTGCCGTATCCGTTGAGAAAGCAGAACGGAAAGATCAAGTATGAATGTAACGTCTGCCTCAAGAACTTCGGACAGCTGTCCAACCTCAAGGTGGGTTACTTTGGTGGGGTTTTTTGTTTGTTTTACTTAGGTGTGTGTTTGGTTTTTTGTTTGGGCTCGGAATGCCCATGTGGTCGAAACCAGCCTAGCAAGAAGCTATTGTATACTGCACTAAAATATGCTATAATATTATACTATGAGAAACATTCCAGTTTTCCCATGGAGCAACCTAAACAGAATTATTAGGCCTATCCTCTACTACAGGCGTAGGGAACCCTGGTCCTGGAGAGCCGCAGCCCTGCATGTTTTAGATGTCTCCCTGCTCCAACACACCTGATTCTAA
>JAODOY010028789.1:0-22800 GCA_025399855.1 Forbesichthys papilliferus | reverse complement strand
CCCCCCCCCCCCCCCCCCCCCCCCCCCCCCCCCCCCCCCCCCCCCCCCCCCCCCCCCCCCCCCCCCCCCCCCGCATGGTGAATATTGGTCATGTCACTTCAGCACGCACAGAGAACGGTACGATAGCGAAACGCAACGCTATTTGGTGATTTTCACTTTACATTTAAATGAATCATATGGTTTATTAATTTCTTGAAGACAACCTTGGAAGACCGTTAAACCTTACCAGTGAAATTAACAATAAAACTAAATGTACGTATAGTACGTTTTAAGATACTTCTATCATCACATCGCCCCCTAATAACACAAGTAACTGCACAGGGTTGGCGAGATATCTATCTATCTGTCAATATACACACACATATATATCTATCCATCTATCTATCTATCTATCTATCTATCTATCTATCTATCTATAGATCGATCTCTCTATATATCTATATATATAGAGAGAGATCTCTATATAGATCGATCTCTCTCGCATATATATATATATATATATACACACACACACACACACATCTATCTATCTATCTATCTATCTATCTATCTATCTATCCATCTATAAACATTGATGCTGAGCTGCACCAAAGGCAGAGAGAGAAGCACTGTAGTCTACGAGCCAGGGAGCACATCAGTACAACACACACCCCTCTGGGGTCAGACACTGAACAATACTGACAGCTGGGATCACACCCCAAGGCCTGAGGATGTGGTGGGGGAGGGGTGGAGAAGACAGGAGGAAAGGGTGGAGAAGAGCCCCAGCTGCTGCCTGCAGTGTCTTGTGACGAAGAAAGAGAGGTGGTGGATGGGAGGGGGGTAGAGAGAGAGAGAGAGAGAGAGAGAGAGAGAGAGAGGGGGGGTGGAGGTGTTTTGGCTGCCAGCCCTGCTCGCTCTTTCACACCAAATCAGGCGCTCGTCTGAGCGTGAAATGCCTTTGTGTTCCAAAACATCATTATTGCCCCTTCAGACAGCAGCGGCGGGAATCCAGGCTCACCCATTCATGGGGGGGAAGGGGGGTGAGGGAGCGCTGGCTGGGTGGGTACTGAAGGTCACACCGCCTTTTTATCTCACCTAATTGACAAAACCCCCTCACCAGCTCTCCGTCCCTCCCCCCAACCTCATGCAAGCACACACACACGTTTTCAGGAGATATTAGAAATGAATGCTTTGCTTTACACACACACACACCTCATTCCCCCTCCTTTCCTGCGCTCCCTGTCCTCCACCCTCGGTTGGATGCCTCCTCCCCCAGAACACAACACTGAAGCAACGTGATAGCTTTTCACCCCCCCCAAGGCTTGCTCTCACTCACTCACACACACACACACACACACACGGTTGGCTTGCCGACCAAGCAATCAAACATAAACACGCACGTCACACTTGATCACACTGACATGCGTACACATGGCCTTGATAAACTAGGCATGTATGTATACACACACACACACACACACACGTTTTCAGAAAATATTAGAAATGAATGCTCTGCTTCACACTCACACACACACACACACACACACAATTGCATGCACACGCATGCACACACACACACACACACACACACACACACACACACACGGCCCCTGATAGGAGCAAATGGAGAGGAATCATTGGTGAAGGCAAGAGGAGCCCTGGTTTGTCACGGGGTGCTAGAGAGAGCTGGTGTGCACTCTGTGTGTGTGCACGTGTGTGTGTGTGCACGTGTGAGCGTGCGCACGCCGAGAGAGGCAGGGGCAGCATGCTTCATTACACTCATTTAACTCACACAAACGGGGTGAATGACAGCCCGGCGTGGGAGACTTTGGTTGCCCCCCTTAACAAACATTGGAATCCTGCAATTAAAGACTCAAACAGTAACTGCCAAATCTCTCTCTCACACACACACACACACACACACACACACACACACAAGCCCCATCCGTCAATGCCAACAAGCCCACACAAACTCACACTAATCTCCCCGCCTACGCTTTGCCAGGCTGGAGTCATGTGACCACCCTTCCGACGAGTCAGGCCCCTTTAACGCTAGTATTACTTTGTTGTTCTCAACCAACCATAACAATGTACCGTATATCTGGTATCTTTAACGACCCACAACCATCTATGACACAAAGGATGTATATCACGGATTTAGTGTAATGCGCATTAAAACACACAAAAAGTTTGTGTTGAAACACAATTGTACGAAGGCATTTAAAATAACCTTATGGCTAAGGGCTACGTCACTGAATTCACTACTTTTAAGACGTTAAGCTCTACTTTTTGTTCTCTGTTAGAACAAATGTTAGGCTGGTATTGTGGTATTTTGTGTTAGTATCACCGTGGTCAATGTTCCAAGCGACTACTACTGATTGTATTGAATCGTCATTGCGCGACATGGACATACTGCAAGGTATTATAGCAGCTGCACATTTTTTATAATTTACTTGTATTAAATGTCATCACACAAAACCACGCCTTGATCAATTAAGATGATATTCTTGATTGCCAACAATATTTTCCACATCATCTATCAAGAGCTGCACAGGGCTATTACAAATAAAACATTCCAACACTGTAGGGACATGCTAAAAAATTATTAGTATAAATTACTTATCTACCAAGGACCACAGTGCCAGGTTCGAAACAGCAGCGTCACTATTAGGACCAGCTACACTGAGGGGGTACCCCAGGCAGTGAAAAGATGTATAGTAGAGTGGGGGTGAGGGGAGTTGAGTTGAACCAGTATTGTGCAGTGGAAAAGCAGCAAAAGGCTAGAATACTAAGACCAATTGTAAGCTATTTAATCATTTGAAATATGTTTGGACTAACTGACACACCAAAGAATGATAAACAACTTAAACTTAGCTGTAGCAAGGTCATTTCCAAGAGCAGTCAAGAGTTTGCGTTAAAATACATGACTGTCTATAGGAAGCGGCTTGTGACTTGACTCTGATACCACCTGAAAGATTTTCACCTTTTAGTCGGCTACCAGGCCAGCCACTAAGTTGTATGTTGTTGGTCGTCAAAACAAAGCCAGATTGAGCCACATCAATTGTGGAAAATGTGTTCAGGCAATGTGCGCGGATGATAAACTGCTCGGGATTGACAGGTGGGCGGAGATCTACCCCAATAGCGAATAATGGCCCGTCCCGCCGAGACATTCCAGCAATACAAAATAAACGTCACTAAAACAGGATAATCACACTGTACAATAATCAGACAACCTTTGCGATTGGTTTGTTTACATCGTAGTACTGTAGCATTGCTCGTAATTAATCGTTGGGTACAGAGGTGGTGGTGGAGTAAATAGAAGAATACACACTGTAGGCGGTAGGCCTGGTAGTCCACGTACCCCGATGACGGAATTCAGCTCTGCCATGGTCACCTGCTTGGCCCGCTCCACGGCCTGGACCACCTGCTGTTGGTGCTGCAACACACACACACACTATGAGGCTTCTGTGCAACGGTGTTGCCAACGTGTTGCCAACGTGTTGCCAGGTGCCAACGATTACTAGTGTATGATTATTTTCTGCAAAAATAAACATGTTTACAGTCTCTATAGCTAACCTCTCCTTTCATGTAACTGTACCGGGATGAATTATTTTATAACTCATCAGTTAAAACATATATTAGCCATACATGTATCCCATTCTAATGGATAGGGGGGGTGTTACAGGCGGAACCAGATACTGCAAAGATGGCGACGGCCAGAGTCAGCTCAGCGCGGTCTTCAAACGCGTTCTTAAGAAAAGCTGTGTGTGACATCACGGAGGGTTTGCCAATTTATTTACAGCACAGAGTATGCTGCAATGCCGTAGGGTGATCCCTCAAAAGATCCACCCCACGCGCAGGAAAGACATTGCGAAAGATATTCTTATGCGCGGGCTGTGACACTTTGTGTTCCCATTTGCAGAGCCAGGGCTGTGTAGAAGGACCGGCTTACTTTTTCAGCATACACAGAGAACTTTAGGCTAGCAGACAACAAGGGGATATTCGATTTATATTCATTTGACTAAAAGTGGATTGGCTTACAATTGCTTACTATACTTTTAATGCTTCAAAGGCAGAAGCATTTTGCTTGGATAAAACCTGAATGCTTCTGCTAAATGCTCTTAACATAAATATTGTAAACTAGGGGGGACGATTCTAGCACGCTACAAGTCATTTGATGCATCGGTAAATACGACGATTCTGTCACAGTATTACAGTAAAAGGTATGAGCATAAGTCCTTGGTGAGGATAGTCTTCATAGTGGTTCATTCCCAGACTGGGCCTACCTGCAACCCTTAAGCAACATGCCTGCCTGCTCCCAGCATTAACATGCTGCGTTTTGTTCAATAAAAAGGATAATACAATTTAAAATTGCCCACGATATTTTCCACTAGGCATGGTGCGTGCGCTTACAACACTTCCCGTGTCATTGCACATTATGTAAATAAGTGTTCATGTTTTATTAATTCCACTGGCCCTTTTTCACACCCAATATTTTCGTTCCATAAACCCACGCGAGAGAGCAGCACAGCCGTAATGAGGGCGGAGGCTGGCGGAGAAAATGAGAGTGTGGTACAAATGAACTGCCCGTACGGCAGTCTGTAGCTTGGAAACACACGCACGCACACAAACACTTACCTCCTGAGAGAGGAAGGGAATAACTTGTGCACAGATGGTGTTTAGTCTCTTGGCAATCTCGGTCTAGCAGAGAAAATCAGACAGAGAAAAAGAGAAAAGACTTTTACTGTTAAAGTCATAATTATAGTCACTTAAGACAGGGCAGCTGCTCAGAGTCTCCCATCAGGTGATACAGAAACACACAACGAGAGCCACCGCCGAGCTGCACACAATAACAACAACAACAACAGCAACACACTGATGAGTCTCCACTATTCAGTTAGAGATCAGGTTTCCAGCCTTCTCTGTCTCTCTTCCCCCATCCTCCTCTCTCTTCCCAGCACCGCTTCACCATAATCTCATCAGTTCCTAATTTCATTTGGTTCCCCTTCTGGTATCCATGCCAACACATCCGTCTGCCCCCCCCAAACCCCCGGAGGTGGCTACAATTGGCTGAAAACAGATAGCCCCAGAGTGGCGTCAAATCAGATAAAGGGGCTCATATTACATATCATCCAATCAAATTGATACGAAGAGGGTCAGGGCGAAGGGGGAATTGGACTCTTGAAATGTAATAATAGCTCATCAGACACACACACACATGCATGCACACACACACACACACACACACACACACGCTGGTGTACCTTCCTCCAGGATATAAAAAAAAAAATCGTAGCACTACACTATGGTGGTTTCTGTATAACAATATTGTCTCACACTGACGCAACCCGGCGTCAAAACCCCCCCCCCCCCCACAAACACACACACACACACACACACACGTAGACAGGTGCCTCCTTTCTTGAAGGTAAAGAATGAATACAGATGAAACTAGGACACAGAAGAAAACCGACAAGAGAAGATGTCACTTTACTGATCCAAACGAGAAAGTGTGGTTCGAGGAATCTAGGCCCTAAATGTGGGGTGTGCTTTAACGTTTGAATTTCTCTATAGTTGTCTATGAATTATGGCGATTGAAATATATTGAGCTGTACTTAACATTGGAGTACATTACCCAAAATATACACCACTCACAAACGAGAAGTTCTGAAAATGTTAATTATTGGCTAGTTTCCACCAATCGTAAGCTAACTTTGAAGTAACAAAACGACAACATTGCACACCAAAAGAGAGGTAAAATAATGAGGCAACTGGCTGGGATGCCCAGTGGATAGCACTGTGGCCTCACAGCAAGAAGGTCCCGGGTTCGAACCCCAGTCATCCCAGCCTTTTTGTGTGGAGTTTGCATGTTCTCCCAGTGTCTTTATGGGTTTCTCCCACTATCTAAAACATGTTAGGTTCACTCTCCATTCAGTGCCTTCTGACCAGTGACACTGGCTCCAATCTGGAGTCGGTCCCCGGGCGCTGCACAGCGGCTGCCCACTGCTCCCTTCAGGGACGGGTTAAGAGGATGAATTTCGCTATGCGTATGTGACAATAAAAGCACCTTTATCTTATCTACTTCAGACAGTATACACCTGAAAGAGGCTATTCTCAGAAGTCTGAGTTGTAAGCCTAGAATTATCCCTGCGTAGAAGCTCATTGATTAGAGTGTCTGAGAATTATGTGCCTGACCCATTACTCTAAAGGTCACTATAGCTAAGCTGTCTAAAGTGAGCACATAGCCTAAAGGTATCTAAATTATACATTAATAGAGCAGCTTATACCTGGTTAAGATACTGCAGTAAGTCAAAAGGTTGGGCTGAAGTGGTCAAAAAGTATTCATGAATTTATGGGACTTGTTTTAGTTCATACTGGATTAAAGCTAATAATATATATATACGCATTTTCTCACCAGATTTTATAACACACAGAAAATTTCGTGCCAGTTTAATTTGACAAAAAACAAAATATTATTAATATAATATAAAACATGCCTAATTTATAGTAAACATTTGAGTTAATCAAAATAGTAAAATAAAATAATAATTGTATAAAGTACAGTTACAGAGTAATCTTAGTATAGAATAGTACACGACGTGCTACTTTAAATGCGTAATGCAGATTGTAAATGAAGGCATTGTATAATGTATAGAACTGAGTACTACATTAAAAAGTTGTCTTGTCCAGACTTTCTACTGAGAAGTAGGAGGTGTGTAGTTAGTCTGTATTCGCCATACCCTCCGCCCATCATAGCTTGTTGCTCCAACAACCGTAGCCCCAAGCTAATTACCTCCCTGGCGCTTTAAGGTGTGTACACACACACACACACACACACAAGGCAGAGATGTATCTCCCACACACCCAAAAGAAAAAGATGATGGCAACAGAGAAAGGGAGAGATACTGTTAAACTTTTGATTCAGGCAACAAAGAAAGCGTTAGTGTTATACTTCTGATTCATAAAACCTACAAATCGGAACGCAAAACACACAACCCAAACAGAACACAGCATGCGCGGTAAATGTAAAAATGAAAATAAATTCTAAAAGTATATTCACACTGAGTGCTCACACTCAACAGCACCTGTCGTTTGAACAGGAAATTAGTGAGAGTGAGAGACAGAATGAATGAGAGAGAGAGAGAGAGAGAGAGAGACGGACAGAATGAGAGAGAGAGAGAGAGAGAGAGAGACGCACAGAATGAGAGAGAGAGAGAGAGAGAGAGAGAGAGAGAGAGAGAGAGACTCAGAGGCTAAGATAAAGAGAAAGAGGCTGCAGGAGAGAAACACAAAAGGAGTGAGAGACACCTCTGCTCCACACTGAAGCAGCCAGGCAAATCCACCTTCAATTTCCGCTGGTCTGAGCGGTCGATGGCTGTGGTAATTACTGGTAAACGCTCTGAGCCCTGCACCAGTCCTGGGAGGAAAGAGTGTGTGTGCGTGCGTGCGTGTGCGTGTGTGTGTGTGTGTGTGCACGCTAGAGGACTTGCCCTCTGATCTGTGTGTGTGTGTTTTAATACGCAAGTTTGTGTGTTCGAGATTCAGTGCGTGCTGGTACAAGTGCCAGTGTGTGAACAAGTTTGACTCTGTGTGTGTGTGTGTGCGCGCGAGCAAACATCCTTGCCTGACCGCGTGCACGTGCGTGTGTGTGTGTGTTGTGTCCCTGCCTATATAAAAAAGGGGGAGCTCTCCTGTCTCTCTTCCTCCACGTTTCCTCGATAAAAAGGGCCTCACTGTGATCGATTGCTCTGCCCTGCACGGCCCTGCCCCTCTAATGTAATAAAGCAGGCCGCTCCCCAAGACAGCACCAATCAATCTATAGAGCCATTCATCCTGCCTCTGGGCTCGGCCGCCTGGCCCTAACCAGGGAAATGGAGACAGAGCCTTATCGATCACGGGTAAACACACAAAAACAGCCAAACGCACAAACACACACAAACAAATGAGTGTGTGCACAAATGCATATGAACCGCACAAGCCGAATGCATCAAACCCAAACTATAAAAGACAGACAGACAGACAGACACACTGGCAGACATGGAGGGTAGAGGAATTGGTGCCAGTATAGCCATCCATACCTGTTTGTGCATTTCAATGTTGAGGCCATACGACATCTCATAGTACTAAAAGGGAGAGAGAGAGAGAATGTTTAAGAGCCATGACAAAACGATCTCGCTCATTTACTCTCAAATACCTATGACACGATATAACTTTACCGTCCATTTAATTGTTAAGCTTGGAGGAGCGTATTGATTTCCATTGTTAAACTTGGAGGAGTGCACGCAGACACACACCTGGTTTGTATTACAGTGTCCAACAGTCAAATCATACAAGGAAATGTGGACTGAGAAATTTGCATTGTGTTCTTTTGGCGAGCCTATGGAGGAGAAACCAATTATAGTCTCTTCTGGAATTGTTTTAGTGTGTTCGACATAGGCTTTACAGAGCAAAGGTATACGTTTAGTAAAACTATAAATTGTATCATAGAAATTGAATTATTAGCATTTTGCTGGTGGATTAGGTGTGCGTGCGTGTGCTCACGTTTGCGTCTGCTAAGGCGTGCAAGTTATGTTGGGACAGCTTGCTACGATTCAATTAAGGAGTCAGAGTTTGTTAGCTTAAACATTAAGCCAAATTACTCGAGTAGACGTCGTCCAGTTACTGAGAGGTTCCCTTCACAAAAAAATTGCACAGTAGCTTGAAAAAGGTTGGGGCAGAGCAGCGTTACCGTGGCTCCCTGTGTACAGCGTGAGCGGGTGCAAACTATGGTATATGCTGACTTCTGCTAAATATTTCCCATGAATTAGTTATTCCCCCGCCTCTACGGCTGACTTTGCTTTACACATCAGTCTGGGAACACTCAATTGAAAACAGTTAGTTGGCCGGGTAGAGAACCGCCGGGCTAATCGGTCTCTAGGTAGGTAGCTGACTTGGTGCCGACGGCCATCGAGTGTTCCGGAAAATCAACCCCCACGTGGGACTTGTTCCGATAGGCTGACTGTATACCAATTGTCTAATGATTTGAGTGACACCCATTGGTACAGCCTGGCTGACCTTCTGACCCTTGTGTTCCATGTAGACCGACACATAGCGTGAAGCAAATCGCGGAAGAGGATCTTGCTAAATCAGGATGATTTTACAAAATTACTATACATGTACAAAACTGGAAATACTGTATAGTGCCCAAAAACGAGGTTTTAAAATACATGATACAATGCTGTTAACTTTAAAGTCATCTTTACGTGCATAAATGCTCAAATCGTCCAAAACGTAAATAGCAGTTCTGTTTTAATAATTAATGTAATAATAATAATAATAATAATAATAATATTATTGTTATTAGCTAAGCACCACTATAGAGCAGGGTGTACCCGAGTCTTGACTCGACATGGCAGACAGACTTGCGAATGGGGGGGGAAGGTGACCCCTCTGCCCACCTGTCCGATAGCAGGATAAAGGAGCTCCGGGAGCACCTTTTATCTTACCATGACATAGTGTCTCTGCATCTCCGTCTTCTCGCTGGCCAGCTTCTCACACTCCAGTTTCAGACTGGGAAGAAAAGACACGGCACACGTAAGTACCATTTATAGCAGGATAAACCCAAGTCCCAGCCTGCATGCCAGGTACTTCTGTTCTAAGAAGCCGCAGGCGTACACAAAGAAGACTACACACACACACACACACACAATGATTTTGGATACGGTCTTATGGAATGCCAGCGAATATGCTACTGATGTGTTGTCCAGACTAGGGAAGTACACAAATATGAGACCTCAGACACCTCACAGCCACTCGTGATACTACACACACACACTACACTGCAGTGACTGAGCAGGCTATAGCGCTGAACAAGAATGGCTTGTGTTTTTTTTCTTTTTCCATATTGACCTGTGTCAGAGTGTGGGACGTAAACATGATCTGTTGTCAGTGGCTTTTACCTGTCTGTCACTCCAAACCTCTACCCCTTACACACGCCCCTCCCTCCCCCCAAAGCCCACATTTCCTTTCTGCACACACACACACACACACACACACACACACACACACACACACACACACACACACACCACTTGGGAAAATAAGGAGTGATTTATGAAATCCTGAGCCCACATGCTGGCTCTTAACTATCAACATGACTAAGACCTACCGCAGCGTGAGCACTAGCTGACTGTGTGTGTGTGTGTGTGTGTGTGTGTGTGTGTCCCAAGTTAAGACTTAATTTGGGAACAGAGAGATGGGGCTTGTTGTGAGATATTGTTAAGGGAACCGTTATGGTTAAGATGTGGTTTACGCATGGGGTAAATGAGAGCATGGCCGTGGTCACACAGTGGATGAAAACCGTTTTCTTATGCGTGTGGATTAGTTGTTGGGCGGTGGGGGGAGGGAGGGAGGGGGGTAATGCGTGTTATCCACCTGTGGTACTGTGCCTGGAGAAACTGGAACTCCTCCTTGATGCGATCCAGAGACTCTGGGATGGTAAACTTGAAGGGCTGCCCAGGGGCTTGGTGTGGTGTCTAACAACGAACATGTGCAATCACGAACGCGCGCATACAAACACACACACACACACACACACACACACACGCACGCACACAATAGCAGAAAACAACGACACGCTACCTGATAAATGGAGGCTCTGGTGTGTGTGCTTTTGTGTCAAGCTCACATGATACGCCAAGAACTTTTCACTAGTATCCATAATTAAACAACAGGAATATTTTCAAGTTAATTAATTCCACACCACCGATTTGAGCACGCTACATACACGCTCTATTATCAAGAGAGAGCGTAGCCTATCATGTGAGCATGTAGGCTATTAGGGGGTAAAGGCTGTTACTATAAGGAGTAGAGAGCACAACAAAACAAATCGCGTATTTAAGCAGCCATACCGCCTTGTGACCAGCTAAAACCAGGAGACTGATAGAAAGAACTTACATATCGTCCACTTACCGGGTGCCGTCCCTGGGGAAACATATTTACACCGAGAGGATGCGCCCGATTCCTGTTATTACCCGCCTCACTGGGTCAAAATAGTAACGTTGGAAGAGGCTAGATCACAAAGAAAATCCATCCATCGTTTTGTAACACCAATGGTTGGTGTTTTAGACAAAGGACACTACTCCCTTCGAGTTCGCCAGCAGATGTTTTTGAATCCCCTTTCGCTTGCTCGCCCTGCGCGGTTCAGCGACCATACATCGATAAATCAACCAGAAAAACACGGAAAACGAGTAATATGCCGTGGGCACATAGATGAGACTGGATTAGGAGGTGTAACCTAGAATATGTTAACACTCCAGCGGTTTTGCTTATATTGTATCCGATGTATTCCGAATAGAGGTACAGTAAATCAACGGGGGGAAAACTCAAGTCACCAGATCCAAAACGCAGACATACGGGGGAGCCGCAAAGCCTTCGGCACACAGTCTCACTAGAAACAAATCCACACAAGTTAATAGCTGTGAAGAGTTCCCACTTGACTCGCCGCAGATACTTGCTGGTTGAATGGCCGTCAAAGATATCTGTTTCCTCGACAACTGACAGGAGTTGTTTTTAAAAAGCGATGCAAAATATGTTTCCTAAAAAGAGGAAATGCAATGTTGTTTAATAACAACAAGACGGACCACGGCGGGACAGGCGCACAGTCTACCTCCGCTTTACCTCAATGGCAACTTTCTTTCTCACGCGGTTTCACGCTTCTCCGGCAAACCAACATAGAGAACCGCCCACAAAACTACCACAGACCAATGAAAAGCGTTGTTCCACGTGGGCTAACGATACCATTTATAGATTCCACCAATAGCTTTGGTGAAAATGTCTTGAATTCAGTTGACCTGATTGAGCTACGCGGCTTAAAGCCAATCATAGCATCGCAAGTGCAGCCTCACCGATGTGAACTAGGCACTGTTCAGATGTCAATCAAAGTAACGTGGGCTCAACTCATATAGTACAAGGTTGAAGACGCACCCGCGTTAATCCGTGCGCGTCCACGCCCCTGTAACACACAGAAAATGGTAGTTCTTGTGAAGTATGAACTTCCCTGACAAGCGCAATGGTAAATTAACTCAAATTTCTATTATTTTCTGTGTCTCTTGCGTTTACATTTTTTCAGTTTTAAATAATTTAAGTTTGTATTTTTGTCTCATATTCAACACAGGTGGTTAGCAAGGTGATCTACAATGAGTTTATTGCCATTTTCTAGACATGACCTCTAGAGTAGGACCAATCCACTACAAATCATATAGCAGCACTTCGATGGGAAATAATCCCATTAGTAGCCGAGCACATATAGACTTCACTGCTGAAGTGACATTGATGAAATTATATCTGAACTCAAGCCATCCTAAATGATGTTAAAAAGCATGAATTAGGTTGGGTAAAGTTAGTTGTGAGGTGGCTAATGTATTTTATTTAAACCTTACACCTAAAGAGGTCTATTCTATTTTTTAGTTATATCTTAAAACAATTTAGAGTGCTTTTAACTCTAGGTCAGGGAAACGAGCAACAACCCTGCAGTAGTAATGGTGTGATTTCACCCATAACACTCGTGCAGTAATGGCACTGTAAGTTTGTCTGAATTTGCTAATTGAACAAATACCCACCGAAGGAATAACTGCAAATACAATTCAATTACATCTTGGAGAGTGGTCAAGTGGCCCAGTAGTTGTTTCATAGAAGGTGGTTTTAGGTCAGGCTTATGGTTGGCCATCTACTGCGATCCATTCATTCCGGCTCCCTAATTTTAAATGGAAAACCTCCACGCCCACGCTGACCTATGATTGGCTTAGAGGGCTCAACCTCTAACCCTGAGACCTTTGACCCTCATGGTGACTGATCTAGTCCATATGGGGAGACTGCTGACTGTGACCTCTCTTTCTCTCTCTCTCTCTCTCTCTCTCTCTCTCTCTCTCTCTCTCTCTCTCTCACACACACACACACACAGTTGCATGGTTATTAGTGTGACTGATAATACCACCACCCACTGTGATGCACCCTGTATGTATGTGTTATAAAGTGCAATATGTATGTGTCTATGTGTGAAAGAGAGAGAGAGAGAGAGAGAGAGAGAGAGAGAGAGAGGGAGAGAGAGAGAGAGAGAGAGAGAGACAGCGATGGGGAAATCATTTGCCTGTGAATTGAGGCTTGTATTCACGTGAGTGGGTATATCTGACCTCTCCATGACAGTTTTTCCTTCTCACAGAGTTTGCTAACACTTGTCTTGACGTCTCCAATTTAATCCTTACCCATCTGAACATAAGACAATGAGATTTCCTTAAAAACCAATCGCGGTGTTTTGGTGCAATGTGCACATGAAGTATATTTTATCATGCGAACAGTAAAAACACACACGTGTCTGCCCAGACCTGTGCATGGTAAAGTGTGCATGTGGTGTGCTCATGCACAGAGACGTGTCTGCTATGGAGGAGACAGGGCAGTATGCTTTGAAGTGTCTGCATTGTGTTTGGTACTGTACTATGGCCTTAAAAGTGTAGTCAGCAAAATGACGTACGTTTTTGTCCAATTCAGACAATATCTGCGCACAGTCGGTAAGGTTTGTGTGTGTGCGTGCATGTGCGTGCGTGTGTGTGTGCTAAAACAATGCAGTGTTTTGTGGTTGCAGGCCGCACCACAAAACACTATCCTATAGCCTTGGCAATGCATTTCCAATGTGTGGGGTGGAGCTTCTGAGGAAGCACCCATATGGCATTGAGGTGAGAGGTGTTTTTTTAAAGTTTTTAAGTTTTTTTGATAGTTGTTAGATAATTGTTGATCACATATCAGCAATCTTAATGCAGAATCCCCGACTCCACCTTTAACAGTAAGCCAGTCAGAAGGAGAAGCCCAAGGTGATCCATCTATTTCTGAAGGTGATAGCAGCTCAGTTGTCAATTCCAACCACGGTGAGACAACGCAGGATTATTCGTCATTCCAAGAGTTTCAAACTATCCTGGAATGTTGGATTTAATTCTAGCAACAGAATAGTTCCCTGCCATCAACATCAGAAGAGAATCTAGGGTACGGGTTTTTCCTAAAGTCATGTCGTATAAACTGAGACTGGTCTGAGCAATGATAAGATTAGGGTGTGCCGGATTAGGCCTTTTAAGTATGCAATAATGCCTCATACATAGAGTAGTTGCACCTTAAGTGCCTGGTCTACATGTATTGTGTGTCTTTGTATGAGCGGGGGCGGGGGGGGGGGGGGGGGGGGGATAATTGTGTTATTTGTCACACGTGAACATGCTTATGTCTATGTGACACAAGATAACGTTCTTAACAATATTCTACTATTCTAATACTATATAGCCCTGCACTTTAGGTGAAGTCGCCTGATGCCACCACCAGCCCTCTGTTTTCCTTAACAAATAGCCTATACATACTCATCTTCTCACCCCTCTCTCTCTCTCTCTCTCTCTCTCTCTCTCTCTCTCTCTCTCTCTCGCTCTGTCTCTCTCTCTCGCTCTGTCTCTCTCTGGTCATTTGTATAGGGAGAAGTGCCCGATTACCCTCTGCTTTGGTTGGGATACAAAACCGTCTCTCCAAGCCTCATTTGCATTGCAAATGCACCATTTCTTTCTGATTTTAGTGGTGAAAACAAATGGCTGGGGTTTTGTTTGTTTTCAAATGAGGCGGGTGTGGGGTGGGCAAGGGGGGGTGGTGGTGGTGGTGGTGGTGGGGGGGGGGGGGTTTGAGAGAGGAGGAGGAACACAAAGGAGAAGTGGCTATTTTAACAGCGATCAGGTCAGCCCGGCTGTAGGGCCGAGAAGAGCCTCTCTCAGATAATGGCTGAACAAGCAGCTTTGTGTGGGAGGACAAATGGAGTGATCCCAATCTCTTTCCACTTACCACAGGAACAGTGTTTGCGTTTGATAGTGTGTGTGTGTGTGTGTTTAAACATGTGCACTCATTTGAA
The DNA here is from genome assembly GCA_025399855.1 of Forbesichthys papilliferus. Taxonomy (NCBI): domain Eukaryota; kingdom Metazoa; phylum Chordata; class Actinopteri; order Percopsiformes; family Amblyopsidae; genus Forbesichthys; species Forbesichthys papilliferus. The sequence goes on along the minus strand of JAODOY010028789.1, from coordinate 7,913 downwards.
TGTGTGTTTATATGCACATTTGGTTACCGTGTGTGTGAATGTGTGTGTGTGTGTGTGTGTGTGTGAAGAGGCGGCGGTGTTAAGAGTATATTCATGGTCATGAGATGGTGTGTCTGTGTGTGTGTGTGTGTGTGTGTGTGTGTGTGTGTGTGCCAACAGCAGATGATTTGTGTGCAGCATTGTGGCTGAGCTGTCCCACAATGCTGTTTTGTCTATACTGCCTGGTTTTGTAATAGACAACCAAGGGCATAATTTGAATACCTGCAACCCACCTGGCAGTCTGCCTTTGCCTCCATAGGCTGGGAGATATGTGAAGAGAAGGGTTATCAGGTGATACAAGGCCTTAAAAACAGTAGGAAATTGTGTTCACCGATGCCAAATAATACTTGTGCGCCTCGTGCGTGTAAAGATATAGACTTATGATATTAATACGTTAAACACAAGGGAGCTTTTATTTATTGCCGTGAAGAATGGCTTTGTGTACCACCATTTCAATGTAAGTTTGAACTGTGATTAACAGAGGTAATAATGCTCATATTCTCACTCCGACAACAGAAAGTTAATAGAATATATAAGATGAAATGCAGTGCTAACTTCTCACAGTAACAAAAGTAAAACACGTTTGACTGTGACTGCTCTCTGAACGCAGATGGTTCAGTGTGCCTCAGCTCTTTTACAATAGGCCACACAATAAAATATACATAGGAACACAGAAGCCATTGTAGAGCGTGAATCCACGTTATTGTTGAGTTTTATTTTTTTATCGAGGTGACTTTCACACCTCACGGTGTTAGTCCTGGGATATCATTGTCCTCTTGACCCCATAGCTGATATACTACCATGGCGAACTGTATCACAGACCCATCTTTCACAATGTAGTCCAAGGGAACGTCAATCAAGAGAAGCCCATACTCGACTTGGGTTTAAGTTTAATAGAAGTGCCAATACTCGCTAATAATACACCCAAAACAACCACTTTCATCACTGCTACACTCTTTCACAAGCGTCTATTGTTTACTAAATAAGGACCAGCCTACTGCAAACAGTTTAGGGCTATAGAGCTGTATATCGGTCCAGGCTTACATCCGTGTTTTTGCCTTCACTTTGTGCAGTTTGAAGTTGTCAGGGGCTGTCTTGAGTTAGCTGTTAATTTATGACTGTGCATTAAACAGGCTAGCAGCAGGCAACCTATCATGTTAACCGCACAGGGCTTTCACGGACGGCTTGCTGGATGTTTAAGCAGACGAAAGAAAAAAAGTCCAGGAGGATGGAAATTAAATCCAAAATGGAAAACATGTGTGTGTGTGTGTGTTGTGGTAGAAATGTGTAAATGACACAAAGTGAGTGCACGCACACACACACACAAAGACCTCTGGGCCGATAAACCTCTAGTTTTATAAGGCCCAGCTGTGGCTGTTATCAAAGGACGCATGTGGAGCACACAGTTGTGTCCATATGCGCCTCTGTCTGCCTGCCTGCCTGCCTGCCTGCCTGTCTGCCTGTCTGTCTGTCTCTCTGACAGACCATGCAGTCTCCCGGCTGTCCTGCTCTCGAAGTATGTGTCAAATGCGTCCAACAATCTTTAATTTGAGACGACGTGTGACTGACGCTCATTGGAGAACTCCTCACCATAAGGACGCACTATGCGTTTATGTTAAGTTTTTCACTATGAGGTTCAGCACGACCATAAAAGCTGCCTTTTGACAACACACGGTGAGGACACTGTGTGTTTTCACCGTGTGTTTTCGCTCCATCCTCAAATAAGTCAGTGTGACATGAGACTCCCACGTCGAGTGTCTTGTGGTTGGGTTGTGTTCCAGATAAAGCTGTTGTGTAGTATTGTATGCTGATTCACATGTATGAAATTATGTTTCTTTCAAGGGTCTGCCGCTGAACCAGCTCCTTTATCGTTTGCTGTACAGCCTCTCTGTTTTGGATTCTAATGATCGTACCGCCATCCATTTCCTTTCATTAGAGGAGCGTCGCGTTTAGTATACCGTATACACAGTGGGGCCTTCACGGTGTAGATTATACTGTAGTGTGTGTGTGTGTGTGTGTGTGGTGGACTGGTGGTTAACCTGTTTCCTAACACGTGTAGCTGCAGTCATGGAGCCATGATCTACAGCAGATGTTTGAGTAAAAGCCTGGGTGCTCACGATACAAACACATTAACAGACACACACACACACACACACACACACACACACACACACACACACACACACTCACTGCTCAATGGTGAAAGCATGGTTAATGGAAGAATTCACAGTGGAAAAAGCATTAAATCACTCTATTTGAATGCTAATTTGCTGAATAATGCATTCAGTGTGTCATAAACAAAGAAAGATCGCATGTCACTCATCAAAACCATGGGTAGCAATTACCACAAAATAAGCTTTTCGTCTCATTTGAGTGTTACTCAAAGAAAAAGTATATTGCAGGAGTTTCACACATATGTTATATGTGAGGCCAACCTCTGTTGAAATATGTAAGAGGATCCTGACTGGTTAATTATGCTACTGTAACAAAACAGCCATTATGGTGAAAAAGTTGCAATGTGAGTATACATTCTGTCATAATAAAGGTAAGTCTATAGGGGTGATTGATGCACGCTGGTCTGGGAAAAATAATAATTTCTGAGCATTTATTAAAGCACCGACTGTATATCTAATCTCTTTCCAAGCAAAGAATTTAATTTAATTTGAGGAGATCCTAAGCGCACACATAGTATTGGTATTTGATAAAGAGCACGTTTGGTTAAGAGACAATTAAGAAAATAATGAATCTGTAATTGTTATCCCATAAACTGATCATTCAGGATTTCTTTATACAGTTTTTCTATGACCACATTTATTGGTACATCGGAAATATTCAGAATCATTTATATTCAACGTGTTTGTTGTGCAACTGGAATGAAAGTCCTTAATGAATTTCCCTGAAATAACCATTCAAGCAATGACGGGTTATTAAGGAAATTAAGAGCATCGAGTAAATGACATGTTGTGCCAATTATATTAATTATATTAATTAGATAAAGGGCAGTATATCTTTACAATATACATGCTTTCAGACAGGATTATATTTATTCCACGAAACAGACCTATATCTCATGATCCTACAGCATCTGAAAAAGAAAGTCAAAATAGAGAGTCAAACTTCATACCATAGTTATTTTTTGATCTGCCCATTTGATCTGCCAATTCTTTTTGAAGTCCTCTTCCTCCTCACTTTAACAAGGATAAAACAGAAAGCAGAATTGTAGTTGCCAATTCGCTGTGCCGCAAAAACACAAGGTCTTTTATGTCTGGTGCAGAATGAATGATAAAGTTGATCTACTTCTGAAACCTTGTGTTTAAGACATTGCTCCTCAAAATGCATTCTCTTTGTTGTTGTGTACTGTGTGTTGCCCTGAAAGTGTGTGTGCGCGTGTGTGCGTGTGTGTGCGTGTGTGTATGCCTGTACACATGCAGTTGTTAAACAGCTGTTCACCTACATGATTGTAAAATTTGAATCTCATGTAAATTTCATATCCTGGGTAACTTATGTACACGCACAAACGCACACAGTTGTTTGTACCAGCCAACTACAGTATGTGGCGGTGTGTGTCTATGTCTGCTTGCATGCGTGTGTGTGTGTGGGCATGTGTGTGTCAGGAAGCAGGTATTATGTGTTCTGGCCTTCAGGTGTGTGTTTTCTTCCAGAGAGACAATTATCTGGGGAAGGGAGCTATTCACTGCCAACCTTTTGTGTGGAAAAAGGAACAAAGATCTCAGTGTAGATACACCAACACCCAGTTTGTTAAACAGCCATGCAAACAGGCTTGGGGAAATACCCACCACAAGCGGTAATCAAAGGGTTGGTATGGTCATGGGAATGCAAATAGTAGTGTAGGTGTGTCTATGTGTGTTTAAATGTGTTTATATGTGGGTGCATGCAGTAGTTGCCAGCCAGTGTTGGTATAAGTTGCTTACATATTAATGTATATTGTTTGCATAATTTGCACATGGTTTGTATGATAATAATGTGTGTGCGTCAGTTAAAACATGTGTGCGTGCATGATTGTTTGACTTGTATATTTCTGTCTGTGTGTGTTGGGGGGGGGTTCCATGCTCAGACACTGAAATAAGTAAGCAGAAATACTGTTTCACCACAGCAGAGCTCTCTAAGCATTGGGAAGCCAGATGCAGTAAATATAGATGTCGCTCCATGACAATCATGCACATATCTAATCTCCCAGACCTTTCCTTTGCGCTAGGTTTTATATACTTGTTCTGAAATGGCAATTTAAGGCAGTCAGCTATTGCAAGCTAATTGTAAGCTAATACACTATTTGTCAAATTCACCAAATATCTCCTCACATTTCACTAGCTTACCGTTCTCTGTGCCTGTTGAAAATATTATCCGGTAGTTCTACTCAACCCTGGCTCTGTAAATAGGAACATAAACAAAGTGGCGAACACCACTCTCAACATCAAAATCGTAGTACTACCAGAGTACTACTACGGTTTGCTTCACAATGCGTTTAAATGTGTGAGGTGGCGTTGCAGAGGGATTTTGTTTTGATTTGAGGTTGAAGTTAGTAAGCATTATCAAAAATAACTAACCCTGCTTTTGAGGCTAGATGTCAGGCAATGTTCTCCACCTGCTCTGATGTAAGACCTGGTTAATTCATGGAAGAGTACATTTATGAATGTGTACCAACTTTTGACTGTGATGGCAGTCTAGCTCACACCTGGTGAGATGATATTTATAGGTAAGGCCATAACCACTGATGGACACAGCTGTCACGTGAGTAATAAAATAAGTGCATGTCAGTAAAATTGCAATCTTAAATCTATAATATTGATCTATGTATAGCAGCTATAGCTATACTTGTTCCTACGGAGGGCTGGGTATGAAAGCATTTGCTAAAGTGATTAGTCATAGCGTATATGCTATTAAACTTTAAAGATTCAAGCATTCATCAACATTTCAGTCCAAATACATTTTTGAAATATCTGGTGTTGACTAAAAGCCCAGACTGTTAGACCTGGAAGTGCAGTGAGAGTTCTAGATAATCATTCAACATTTTCATTATATTTACGAGATCAGCGCCAAATGGCCTCTTGACCTTCGTGGACTGGATATAGTGATAACGGCTTCCCACGTAAACAAATAGGTGGAGAAAGGTGAATTTCATCCAACTACTCTCATTCTGCTTTTGTTTTTCTTCTTCTCTCCAAGTTCCTCCTCCTCTGCACTGATACGTTTCTTTCTCCTACTGTGTTCACTCTAAGCCAGACAGCTTAGTGGATCTGTTGTCAAGGAGATTAGTTTCACAAATTCAACATGATTAGTTGCTAAACACACACACACACACACACACACACACACACACACACACAGTGTGTCGGTATACTTTCCCACATAATTTTAATTCAATTCTAGCTATGCTATGTGTTGGGGAGGGGAGGGTTATACACATAGAGTTATATGTTTTGAGATAATCTTCTGTGTGTGTGTGTGTGTGTGTGTGTGTGTGTGTGTGTGTGTGTGTGTGGTTTGCCCTTTATTGATTAAATAAATATATCTGTGTGGTGACTCGGTGCTCTCTTTTGATCCAGAATGATCTGACTAGCACACATGGAGATACCACACACACCCACCCACACACACACACACACACACACACACACACACACACACACACACACACACACACACACACACACACACACACACACGTACACACACACACAGAGAAGATAATCTCAAAACACATACAGCATAAGGGTATGTGTAAATACCCGTCCTAACTGCAACACACAGTATCATAAATACATAAGTATAAGGATACAGACACATATATTTGGACAGGAATACTCATGCAACAGAAGGATACATTCCCCCAACTCAAACACACACACACACACACACACACACACACACACAGAGCATTTCATTATGGCGCATGACGAGTGTGTTGGATGTGTGCACGTTTATCCTGCCATGTTGTGTTAATGGGGTGGGTGGGATTCCTGGTTTAAAAGCCTCTTTAACATCGATGTTAAATAACTCTTAATCCAATCACCCTTGTCTCCTTTCATGCTCTACAGTTTTGCTCTACACATAAACAGCCACAAACAGACAGGCAGATAGGTAATATTCACACACACACACACACACACACACACAGGCAGCACACACACTCACGCACACCTGCACACACACACAGCCACTGACAGTTGAATGTCATGCACACACAAGCAAGCACACTCAAACATGCAAATAAATGGGCATGAATGACATATTGTGTGACTAGACACACTTGTATAAGTCACATTTGTGTGTGTGTGTGTGTGTGTGTGTGTGCGTGGGTGCGCGTGTGTGCGTGTGCACACAGACACAGCATACAAAGAAAGAAAGAAAGTTTCTGTTTGCACTCATCTATTTGATCTCACATGAAATAACACGAGCCTCATATAATAAACACTGCTGTCTGAATGATGTGAGAGTTGCAATAGCTAAAATAAATGAAAGAGAGCATAATGTTGCAAATCAACAATCTGAACACCAACCCCCTCCAATAGCGTCCAGGGCTTTCACGTGATCTACAGGCAAGGTAGAAAATCGTGGAAAATCTTTTGGCACCCCGAAAAATCGAAATTTCCTTATAGATCGGGAGGGGCAATCAATGAGAGAAGGGTTTTTTTTCACAATACATTTTACTGATAGCTGATGGTTGCCTATGGCATGTAAGACATTACACCGAAACCTACATACAGCCTCTGAGGATCACTAGCCTTTGGATCCACTGGGATTTCATTTGTTAAACCTAGCCAGCGGTAATGCCATTACAACCATTAGGCCAGCTTTGGCAAGCACAGACATCCATTATTGAACCTGGGTAGCTATAACAAGGTCAGGACCTGTGAACCAATCATAAGGCCTTTAAATGGTCACATGACCTAAAATTGGGTTTTAACAAACTTAAAATGAAAGGTGGCGTGATACATATAAACACATATTTGATGCACAATATAACATAATGACATTATTTACATTCACACACACACACACACACACACACACACACACTTGACGCAAGAGTGAGTTTTCCCACTCTCTCTTCTTTAAGCCCCCCACATTTTTCTTTAACAGGACATTGAGTTGTAAGACGTTTGAGGTAAATCTTTTTTGAATTAGCAGTATGTTAGGTTTATTTTCCTCTTTAATGTCGAGGAAAGAGGGGGGTGAGCTTTAAAAGGGAGCGGGAAGAAAAGAGTTGAGAGAATTCAGCAGCTTTTGTGGTTTTAGAAATAAAAACCACAGGCCACAATTTAACCCTTATTGTACCCAGTGAGTTGACAAATGGAGTTGAAAGAATTACATAGAGTGTTGTAGAAATATTAAATTATATAAATACATAAAATGAAGGATACATATTGTATCACTGCAGAAAGTGAAATTCTACTATGTTTTACCTGCATGATGTAACAAACATGTATGTATCAAGAAGTGACACCATTCAGTTATTCAGAATAGCTAGAGGCTATAGTACACACACAAACACACACACCTGTAGTACATACACAAACACACACACCTGTAGTACACACACACAATATAAACACATCTTCACCTAGGGAGGCATGGAGTGAAAGTAGGACAGCAAATATTTTACATATGCATACTCAAACATGTAATTGGTAGGCTAAACCAGGACGCTCTCACGAGAGACATTAAAATTAGCAAACATAACTGGCTATGTCAAACAATTGTTATTACCAGATAGCGTACGGTTATGAGAGATAGTGGCAACATACATTGTCTATTTTCTCTGTGTTCATGTGCATACACGTGTTTATACTGTCACCATACTTTAGCATGCCATGTGTTAGCTATTATTTGTGCCAGGCTGTGGTCTAATGATC